>JAVTVY010036563.1:0-17094 GCA_036873755.1 Hanleya hanleyi
AAAGCTTCTGAGCTATTTCACCAGGGCGTTGAAGCATTAAGAATGGTGTTGGTGGGCGTTGCTACAAGATGACACCTCACACGGTCCATTTGGACCGCGGATGGTCCATCTCTACACCAAATAACATCCTTCACTGCTAAAAAAGGCCCACTTTCGCTACAGCTTGTACTAATGACGTCACCAATGACGTCACAGATGCTATAAATATCCCTGAAATCAGGGTATATACTCCGAGAGCTACAACATGATACCCCACACGACGCATTCGCAACGCGAATGGTCCATCTCTACACCAAATACCTTCCTGCACTGCCCCAAAAGGCTCACTTTCGCTAATACTCCTACTGATGACGTCATCGATGACGTCACAGATGCTCCGGACATGCCTCAATTCGGAATGTACACCCCGAGAGCTACAAAATGACACCTCACACGACGCATTCGGACTAAGGATGGTGCATCTCTACACCAAACTCACCCTCACGCACCCACAAAATGTCCACTTTCGCTACTACTCGTACCGATGACGTCATCAATGACGTCACAGATGCCGCGGACACCCCTCAAATCGGAATGTACACCCCGAGAACTACAAGATGACACCTTCCAGGACGCATTCGAACCGTGAATAGCCCATCTCGACCCCAAATACCTTCATGTACTGCCAGAAAATGTCCACTTTCGCTACTACTCGTACCGATGACGTCACCGATGACGTCACAGATGACGCGAACATCCCGCAAATCGGAATGTACCCCCCGAGAACTACAAGATGACACCTTCGAGGACGCATTCGAACCGTGAATAGCCCATCTCGATCCCAAATACCTTCATGTACTGCCCGAAAATGTCTACTTTCGCTACTACTCGTACCGATGACGTCACCGATGACGTCACAGATGACGCGGACATCCCTCAAATCGGAATGTACACCCCGAGAACTACAAGATGACACCTTCCAGGACGCATTCGAACCGTGAATAGCCCATCTAGACCCCAAATACCTTCATGTACTGCCCGAAAATGGCCACTTTCGCTACTACTCGTACAGATGACGTCACCGATGACGTCACAGATGACACGAACATCCCTTAAATCGGAGTGTACACCCCGAGAACTACAAGATGACACCTTTCAGGACGTATTCGAACCGTGATTAGCCCATCTCGACCCCAAATAACTTCCTTCGCTGCCCCAAAATGGCCATTTTACTTACTACAACCAACTGCGCATGCGCAGATTAACGCGACATGCATTCAAAAACACACCATTCTGACTCTACCCCACACAAGCTTCTCTTTGACACCTCACACGACCCATTCGAACCGTGATTAGCTCATCTCTAACCCAAACACACCCCTACATAGCACCCAAAATGCCTGTTTTCTATACTACGGCCAGACTGCGCATGCGCAGACTATTGAACACGGACGAACCATCAGTGTAGTCAAGTGCTTCTCCACGAGAGCTTCAAAATAAGACCTCACTCGACCCCATTGGATCATGAGTGGCCCACCTAGACTCCAACATGTCCACCCCGTATGGGCCTATACACCCATAGCCATGCAGTATAGGCCTATGGGCCTACCCAGGCCTCGGTGACTTTTTTCAAAAATTTCACCGATTCGCACGGGAACACTTCCTATCATGTTCTAAATGACGAGACGAGTAAAACGAGACCCCACAACCCTACCGCAAATGTATAGAAGTACGTTTCCCAGGGGGACAAACATTGATCCTATACCCTCAGTATGGGACTATATGGGGTTCGGTGGCTTTTTTCAAAAATTTCACCGATTCGTACGGGGACACTTCCTATCATGTTCTAAATGACGAGACGAGTAAAACGAGACCTCACAACCCTACCGCAAATGTATAGAAGTACGTTTCCCAGGGGACAAACATCGGTCCTATACCCTCAGTATGGGACTATATGAGGCTATATCGTACTTTTTCAAAAATTTCACCGATTCGCACGGGGACACTTCCTATCATGTTCTAAATGACGAGACGAGTAAAACGAGACCCCACAACCCTACCGCAAATGTATAGAAGTACGTTTCCCAGGGGCACAAACATTGATCCTATACCCTCAGTATGGGACTATATGAGGCTATATCGTACTTTTTCAAAAATTTCACCGATTCGCACGGGGACACTTCCTATCATGTTCTAAATGACGAGACGAGTAAAACGAGACCCCACAACCCTACCGCAAATGTATAGAAGTACGTTTCCCAGGGGGACAAACATTGATCCTATACCCTCAGTATGGGGACTAAAGAGGCTATATCGTACTTTTTCAAAAATTTCACCGATTCGCACGGGGACACTTCCTATCATGTTCTAAATGACGAGACGAGTAAAACGCGACCCCACAACCCTACCGCAAATGCATAGAAGTACGTTTCCCAGGGGGACAAACATCGATCCTATACCCTCAGTATGGGACTATATGAGGCTATATCGTACTTTTTCAAAAATTTCACCGATTCGCACGGGGACACTTCCTATCATGTTCTAAATGACGAGACGAGTAAAACGAGACCCCACAACCCTACCGCAAATGCATAGAAGTACGTTTCCCAGGGGAACAAACATCGGTCCTATACCCTCAGTATGGGACTATATGGGGCTCGGTGACTTTTTTTCAAAAATTTCACCGATTCGCACGGGGACACTTCCTATCATGTTCTAAATGACGAGACGAGTAAAACGAGACCTCACAACCCTACCGCAAATGTATAGAAGTACGGTACCAGGATGGTCCTATACCTCCCATACCCCACATAGGCATTTTCCCGTAATTTAGGATAAAGTCCGTATTCCGTATTTTTTCAGGAAAATTTTTACATACACCCACCCTGGAACTAGGGGAAGATAACTCTGTTGATAGACAAGCCCCGTTAAGCCCGGCGACCTACATACCCCTCATACCCCATATAGGCATTTTCCCAGGTTTTTCGATAAAGTCCGTGTTCCGTATTTTTTTTTTCAGGAAAAATTTTACATGCACCCACCCAGCTATCAAATACCCCTTCACCTAGGCTTCACGTTGATACCTCACTCGACCCCATTCGACCATTAGGGGCTCCCCTAGATGCCTAAACGTCTATTTTCATACCCTTGGGCCACCGCGCATGCGCAGAATGACCCTAATTCAACCCCACACCCAGTCCATCAGATGCCCCTTCATGAATGCTTCACTTTGATACCTCACTCGATCCCATTGGACCATTAGGGGCTCCCCTAGCTCCAAAAAGGCTATTTTCATGCCCGTGGGCCACCGCGCATGCGCAGAAGGCCGATATGTCAACCCCACACCCAGTCCATCAGATGCCCCTTCACGAATGCTTCACTTTGATACCTCACTCGACCCCATTGGACCATTAGGGGCTCCCCTAGCTCCAAAACGTCTATTTCCATACCCTTGGGTCACCGCGCATGCGCAGAATGCCGATATTTCAACCCCACGCCCAGTCCATCAGATGCCCCTTCACAAATGCTTCACTTTGATACCTCCTACGACTCCATTGGCCCATTAGGGACTCCCCTAGCTCCAAAATCGCTATTTCCATACCCTTGGGCCACCGCGCATGCGCAGAATGCCGATATTTCAACCCCACACCCAGCCCATCAGATGCCCCTTCACGAATGCTTCACATCGATACCTCACTCGACCCCATTGGTCCATTAGGGGCTTCCCTAGCTCCAAAACGTCTATTTCCATACCCTTGGGCCTCCGCGCATGCGCAGAATGCCGATAGTTCAACCTCGCACCCAGCCCATCAGATGACCCTTCATGAATGCTTCACTTTGATACCTCACTCGACCCCATCGGTCAACTAGGGGCTCCCATAGCTCCAAAAAGGCTATTTTCATACCCTTCGGCCGCCGCGCATGCGCAGAAGGCCGATATGTCAACCCCACACCCAACCCATTAGATGCCCCTTCACCTAAGCTTCACTTTGATACCTCACTCGACCCCATCGGACCATTTTATCTAGGGACTACTTTTTCTCCGCGGAAGCTTTTTCCCGAGACCGAATCACCGCCAAAACCGCGGCCAAACCGCATCACCGCGCATGAATACATTTTTTTTTTTTTTTTGCCGGAACTTTTTTTTTTTTTGCACACCTCCCCAATAACCCCCCCACCTCCCCAATAACCCCCCAATGCCCGAGTTGTCTCCCTTGCATCCATAGTGTAGAGATGGCGCCACACCCTCAATTGTGACGTCATAGTTACATCCGGGGGAAAACAGCGTTTAGTTGCTCTTATACTACTACTACACTGTCTCGTTTTCCACGTCGAGCGGCCAATTGGAAATGGTGAAAAAAATGTGTCAAATCTTCTTGCTGTAAATTACTTTTCACGCTCACCATATTGGCATAACTGAGACATTGAAAACGTTAGTCATTGGCCCCGGGCAGAATGAAGTCGAACCCAGCCATCAATTTGCATATGTCCGTGTGAAAGACTGACAATACCCAACAGAATGGTACTATGGATATCAACAACTATAAAAGTAGGAAGAATTATCATGTCAAAAATGGTCGGCCTTCCTTATTATAAAATCAGAGAGGGATCATTCCTACGAAACTGTGGTGTGCACCCTGAAAGTTTGGGGGTGATTTTTCTTCCTGGTTATCCGCCGTATTGTGGGATAGCCGCTCAATTACTCTTCCCTACCCATCATTGTTTTGGTGGATTTGCCTCATCAGACATATTTTTGTAGGTTAAGAATAACCACTTTCCTCTCTGGAATCAACATTTAACAAGCTGTACGAAGTCCCCGATTGATGTTCAGCTTTTAAATGAAGCGAGATAAGCGGAAAATAATCTAAAAAGAACTAATATAACAGCCAAATTGAAGGCCATTATACAATCTACTATCTTCACCCTACTGAATCGACAAGTATGATTGTAGGTGAATGCATCAGTCCATTTGTCATGCGACCATGAACTGTAGATTGAATCACTTCACACTGAAGCCGGATAACAGCTGCAATGTTATAATGAGGAAACATATGATTGTATATCAGATATGTCGACAGTCCATGGTAGCTACCATTTGTCTTGGCAACAGTCCATTTGGCGAATCATTGGCCAAGGTTACACGGTTCACGTCAGTTCGGACTGACCGTATTTTGACCTACCATGGACTGTCGATCGATCCGATGATGATACCTTGGACGGTCGTAATATCAGACAGACAGAGAATAAGCTATTAATGGTTCATGTTCCTCTTAAACACACACAAGTGAAAGGAATCGAGAGATGAATGAGTCAGTGATACATGAGGCAGGTAGTAAGTTCCCACGTGTTCATTTTGTGCTCATTTCCTCACACTATAATTCGATGCTAATACCTACCATGGACTGTCCAACAACACCTAAAAACACCTTTCGCCGCAAAAATGGTTAAAATTATTGTTAACTTGAAATAGTAATCACCCTACATTTGGTGACAATATACATGTAGTACGATATCTCTCCATCAAAAAATAACTGGACACCAGTAACCATACCTGTCATCGATATGCTGAAAATCGTTCATTTTCGGCTGTGGTCACTGTCGTCTGGTCAGACACACGCCCACGCTTGATAACGAAAGCACCGAAAAACCTACCATTGACTGTGATTTGACACGTGACCGGGGGTGTTTACCTACAATCATATTTTTCGATTCAGTAGGGTGATCTTCGATGAACGTAAGAAATGCACTAAGAACGTCAGAAATAACTGCCAAAACCCAAATAATTTAGTCTTTCCATTCATTCTATGCTGTTGGGTGGTTTTGTATTGAACAAAAAATACTTCTGGCAAGTTTATTTCGTGTCTGTAAGACCTAATTAGGCCAGTCACACAAACAAAATGTCATTACAGGGGAGATAACTCTTGTATAGTTCTATATAGTAAGTATGTTATACAAATACTAATATACCATGTAGTAAACAGAAAATTCATATATCATGGATTCTTTTAATCGAGCGAATGGCCTGTATTGAAGCAAATTGACAATATGATGTATCTTCCCTCCGCAATGTAGCTATGCCCTTAAGGGTGTCCTCTAGACTTATCCATTCCAGCCTGAAATAAAAACTAGGGTGCCCTCCCCGGTCAGCAGCAGCAGCCAAATATCATCTTAAAGAAATGTTTGTACCATTACTTCAAGGCAGATGCCATTTATGTGGCAAAATATGAAAGCCTTACAATCCCATGTAAACTAATTGGGTCGATTTTCCTAGAAAACCGTCAAAAAGTAGAAAAATAGTCCATTTTCCAGAAAAATCTGCAGTTGCAATCTCAATGGAATACACTGTTTCGTCTTCAACGTCGAACGGCCAGTTTAAAATGGTGAAAAAACCAGGAACAGTGACCTACTTGTTTGGTTAATTTGTCTTGTCTTAAATGAGTCATGATTTTCACGCTCACCAAAGCGACATAACCCCGGCTAGACTGTAGGCGAATCCAGCCAGCAATTCGCATATGTCCGTGTGAAAGACTGACAATACCCAACAGAATGCTACTACAAGAAAACTTATTGATGCAGATGCATCAATGCCGGCGGAAACGTTTGTAGCTTATAATCTGCGTATTACAAGCCGATTACGTGTGCAACTGGTGAATACAGGTCACGATGCACATTATGGTAAAAAAAACGTCGATTTGTTTGTTTTCCTTACAGGTTTGACTAATGTAGTTCGCGCAAGAACCCATCTGGAAAGTGTGGGGTTAGCCGGAAGTTAAGTGCTTGCTGGCAAAATGTGCACATGAACCGCATGTCAAACTAGGACTTTGAAAGTAATGTTCTCCGGTTGACGTATTAAGTCACTTCATATAGCCCGATGTAAGAGATCGCGCTGTGGCATTATACGGGACCCATCATCAAGCCACTATTTCTTTATTGATGTGTGTCATTGTGAATTAAGCCTAGATCGACTTTCTCTACACATCAATCCGATCCGCGTGTTTTACTGTTTCAAGTTTTTAGTAACTCGCAGTTCAATCTCAAACATTTTGCTGCAGACGTACACATGGTACAGGTGAATAACTTGATCATGTATGGTCATCGATTTGGTCTCTCAGCCGTAATAAAATAGTACTAAAGGACATTTATTCGATGAATTCATTATAACAGAATTAATATTAATGTGTTAACTATGAACGGGTGATACAGTCCTGTCGTTTTACGATATGAAACTAGTTGGATCACTCCACGGCACGTCTGTGAAGTATGGCTCGAGAAAACTCCTGTTACTCGTCCAATATCAAGATGGCCGCTCCCATGTTTACCGAATTCAGATATCCGGCGGCGCTGCGCCGCCGGAAATAAATATTAGCAACTATAAAAATAGGAAGAATTAGCATGTGAACAGAAACGGTCAGTCTTCCTTTTTATTAAATCCGAGAGGGGTCATCCATACGAAACCGTGATGAGCCGTACGTCATTCTCTCTCGACTCTGACGTAATTTTACTTGAAATCTGAGGTATTAATTTGAATGGCGATGTCTTACTGTTGGTTAGCGCGAAATAAAAACGCTATATCTCCGATATAATCTGAATTATCCCGTAACACGCCAATTCACAAAGAAATCGTCAAGTAGGAGATGCAGATAGAACTGGAGCGATATGCAAGAGGTGGGAAAAATTGCCGACTTTTGGTTACTAAAAAGCAACAACATGACTTTACAGAAATGTATTCGTCGAGCCGTAACATTCAGACCCGAGAATACGGCGGATTATCGGACGTAACTTTAGTATCTCAGCCGCGCTTTTACTGCAGTTGTTCTGAAGTATGAAGTATCCACACGGCCCCTAGCACCAGCTTAAGCGGAATTAGATGTGCTATTTCGGGAGCTGTGCTGACAGATCAACACAAACTCATCTGATATTAAAGGATGAACATCGTGGACGTCTGATGGAGTAAACGACTCAACATGGGGGTAACCTGGTAAGCGCAAGAATACCAAGAAAACATATGACTCTACAGGAAAGTATCCCTTGGTACCTAACATTCATTCCCGAGAATACGGTGGATTATCGGACGTAGCCTTAGTATCTAAGCCGCGCTTTTATTGCAGCTGTTTATGTGGAGACTATGAAGTATCCACACAGCCCCTAGCACCGGCTTAAGCGAAATTAGATACGCTAGTTCGGGAGCTGTGATGACAGATCACTGATATTAATGGATGATTTTGGGTGAGATGTCGAAGCCCAATTTTTGCATCCATCCGCAAGTCACATGACTGGAAGTGACCTAAAATCGAAAAAAAACCCTCGGTTTTACCCCAGGGTCGAAGATCATACAACCCTCATTTTCATCAAATTTACCCTCCCCCCTCCCCCCACGGTACGCCTCCTCCACAATTGGTGAGAGATTTTCACTTTATATATTACTCGCGTGATTGAGAAGACATGAAGAGGGGGGTAATTTTCAGGACGCTAAACGAAGTGAAGATGACGAAACCCAACAGGTAAGGGTACGAAACTGATTAAAGTTGAGAGGATTCCAAGTAAAACAGAGTACTCTTAAGATGATAAGGGTGACTATAAAGAGAGCATTCATTCATCATGGGAGTCAGAACATCCCATAAATAAACGTATTGAATTATACAATAAGATGTTGCAGAGACCTATCGCGAAAGCCTATAATGGAGCAGGGAGATATAATGGAGTGGGGAGAGCGAACACCAGTAATCAAGACTGTTAACGTTATGATGAAGATGAATCGAACGAAATAGCCAGATGATTTTCACTCGGTGATAAAAAAGAAGTCTTTATTCCTCACGTGCTACATGTACGATCTTTTCGTTAAAAGACACACGGTACAAACTGATTATATTCATCATGAATTTATGAAATAACGAGACGACAAATCTAAAGATATAGATTGTATATGTAAGAGCTCGTCATGACGAGACGACGGCTCATTCATTCTGAAGATGTAAGTTAATCAAACATCTTTGGTTGGCCGTTGATGGCGTTCTGTCACAGCGTCGAATTGACAGAATCCGCATCGGGTTTGGGTTAGGTTTTTGTTGGGTTAGGTTTTTATTGGAATTATACAATGGAGCTGTCAACAAATTAAATAATCCAATGCCTGATAATTACTCAGAGAATTTTTACCACACCGTATTGGATATTCGATAAACTGAGTCAGGCGTTTTCGCCTGATGGTTGAATAAGTATAATTTCAATAAATTATAAAAAAATCATGAAAATGTTTTTTCTTCAATCATCTTTGGATTGATATGAATGGGAATGACTTCATTCCAGTCAAAGAAAGAAAAATCAGGAAAATCATTACATTTATTAATTTACATAATTTATTGGAAATATACGTATTCAATCTACAATCAAAATATCCCACGAGCTTTTCGGTTAGAGGTACTGAGGAAGTCTTGTAAATATGTCTGGTGAGCACATTCCTGTTGCTTCAATGCATTTTGCCGAGAAACAACAGGAACTTGATAATGTGATGTCTAGCACTGTAATATCAATTGTCTTTATTGCACCATGTAAGCGTCCTGTCTCTGTCTTGTGTCTGTCCTCAGTGTTTTATAGGGTGGGCGGAGGGTGTCTGGTTCCACGCTACTTCAAAGATTTCTTCTTTGAAGCAGCAGGAACGCAACTTGCCTGGGTGGTGCTTAGTTGGTTCGTCGCGATATGACAGAAATAACGTTGAAAGCGACTTTAAATCCTATTCACTCACTCACTCGCCTTGTATAATTTCGTAATTTGGCATTTATATAACATGTTTGTATGTTCAAGAATATAATATTAATTTCAAGTTCCTTGTATAATAGAGAGTAACATATTTGGTTACGCTGAAGAATTTTGATGGCAATGAATTTTTCCAGGTGATGCTAAATTTTCAGGACAAAATCAGTGTCTCGAGTGCGATGATTAATATATCCTTCGCTATATATGGACAATGATGCTATTATTAACGTCATAATGTGTTACGCGTGTACCGCTAATCGATATATGGCTGGTATTTACAATAATATACTAATTGAGCTCCGATCTATTATTAGAAACGGATTTCAATGTTACGTGCTTCGAATTTCTTGCTCGCGGATTGTCCGATATCGAATAACATCACCAGCACTGGTGAGGCCAATTAAAGATTTTTTTGGATTCCGAGTGAGCCCCAATTTACAGCAGTTTCACACGTTAGATAGATAGATGATCTTTATTTAAAAACTCGATGACTACAATAGGTGCAAATCTCTTTTCGTGCAGGTAGAGTTGAATAAAACATAACATAAAATATACAACATATACAATAAGAACGATAAATAACATATAAGGAGTTAGCACATAATTTAAAAGTTAGTCAAGTTAAATGAGAATATTAAAATAAAAACTGCTCTTGAAGAAAATAGTCACTCAATAAATAACATTAAAGGAGTTAGCAAATAATTAAAAGTTCAGTCAGCTTAATCTAAAAAAAAAAAAAAAAAAAAAAAAAAAATACATCTGGGATATTGTATTCCAGGTTAAATCACGGTACACCATGCCTCGAACACGCGAAATTCATTTTTCATCACTATTTTAACGGTCAACAGCCATTTCTTACATTACATATAGCTTCAATGTTGGGTAAGTCGTACCCTGATCAAGGGACATAACTTTACTGAAAATTTGGGAAAAAGAAATTGTTATCGCCGGCGGTGACAAGGGGGAAGGGGCCGGAGGGACTTACCGGCATGACCGGTAGGTAAATTTAGGAATTGATTCCCTATGTATATATGATGGCCGAGAGGGGCCATCGCGTCTTTCATTTCTAATTTAACGCGATGGAGCGATGGAGCTATGCGATGGAACGATGGAGCTATGCGATGCGCGATGGAGCTATGCGATGGAGCGATGGAGCTATGCGATGAAAAGTCGCGCTATGCGATGCGCGATGAGGCGATGCGATGGAGCTATGCGATGCGCGATGGAGCTATGCGATGGAGCGATGGAGCTATGCGATGAAAAGTCGCGCTATGCGATGCGCGATGAGGCTATGCGATGGAGCTATGCGATGCGCGATGGAGCTATGCGATGAAGCGATGGAGCTATGCGATGGAACGATGGAGTTATGCGATAAAAAGTCGCGCTATGCGATGCGCGATGAGGCTATGCGATGGAGCTATGCGATGGGCGATGGAGCTATGCGATGGAGCGATGGAGCTATGCGATGGAGCTATGCGATGGGGCTATGCGATGGAGCTATGCGATGGAGCGATGGAGCTATGCGATGGAGCGATGGAGCTATGCGATGGAGCTATGCGATGGCGCGATGGAGCGATGGAGCTATGCGATGGGGCTATGCGATGGAGCTATGCGATGGAGCTATTGGATGAAAAGTCATTGCGCAAAGTAAGAAGCAAACAATACAATATCTTTGAGCGTGACAAGAGTAATCCATGTCAGTGAAGGATTTTATCGGGGAATATTTGGCTAACACAGTAGAATAATCATCTGCTGGGCTCTTTTTTCGATTTATCGCATATTAAATTGGACCGGTTTCGCTGGTAAAAACCGAAATTTCTCGAAAACCGTACATCATAGAATGGCGAGATTTGGACATAATTGGGATGGCATAGAGGCCTAGAAACGCGTCTTTCATTTTTTTTTTTAATTATCAAATCTTTAGCGAGATATTCGGCTTTAGCAGTGTTCGGTAAGTTTAACGATATTTCTTCGGTTTTGGGGCTCTAGTGAGAAAACTAAGAAAAAACGAGAAAACTGAGAGACGCGTTTCTAGATGGAGCTGTCGATTTTCACGCAGTTATATTTGATACTTTTCTTGAAATTGACATTTGAAAATGATCGGTAGAATTTACGAAGAGTAAAGTTCAAATATGAATGATAGATTTAATTATATTCAAAGTTTAAACGTATGAACATGTCTAGAATTCTTAGAAAACAGGCTTTCTAAAAATATATAGTTTTATATACATAATCTATAAAGCAAAGGCGAGAATGAGAGAAATGTCATTGAGCGAGTGTTGATCAGTACAGGTGAATAGCTTAACTTACAGTTTTGGAACAATAATTCTGCCATATTATATCAAGGCGACAAAACGTTATAATCAGCCTGTTGTGTGAAGATGGGTGAACGAGATTGTTTAATGGGGAGCGGTTATGGGAGGATGGAATAAATTTTGTTCGGAAAAATTACATGAACATCTCTGGTGCGAGAGCCAGGCGACTTTTACGTATAAGCTTACGACCTTGACACATTTTAACGTACACAATACTGTTATTCTAAATAATGCCCCGAGAATAAAATCCGTATAGCTCTTAAGCCCCGCAGAAGTTTACGGTACAGCCTTCTGCTTTTCACAAATACTGTCCACCATCTTCCCTGAGGGAAGTCGATGAACTTGTGATATAGCCGACATGCCTTCGGTGAGATACCTGCCCACCTACACACTTTTAACGTTGTTTTTTTCTAAAGATATTCTGTCAATGTGTTACGTGAACACCTGGTATGCAAAACCCTGAAAATTGCCCATTTGTCATATACTATTCAATGCAAACATATAGTTCATTCTGTTCGTTGCAAGGAAAAGGGGAAAACATCTTGGAACTTTTTGACCTGTGATTAAAAAATACAAAGGATGGCAAACGTCGACTTGATTGGCTAGCGTTGATGGCGGCGTGCAGATCACATAATTTTGTTTACACTGCTGATGAGCATACTCAAGCCTAAAATCGAGAAGTACGTTATAAAGCTCCCATGTATGTTTACTAACTCAGTGAATTTGGAATTGTCGAAGCAATGGAACGGAACTGGTTGCCAGCAAATTCACGAGATAAGCACATTACACTGCAGAAAAAAATTACCAGCCTATTCCGGTGTCACACTGGTGAAAGAAGATGTCATGTTTACATGCGAAAAAACCCTCTTGCTGTCCCGTCTTTGAAGCGAAAAAAATATTTCTCCATATCAACATAGAAAGCTGTGTTTCATGCGTAGTAAATAGCTTACACGCTTAAAACTAGAGTGTTGAAACTTACTCGTAAAGTGTTTAAATGACTCTTTAAGTGTGTCCAGAGGGACTGCTCGTTTAAGTGTTGTCCCTGTGGACACACTTGAAGGGTTATTTCAACTCTTTACGAGTAAGTTTCAATACTTTAGTTTTAAGCGTGTAGTTTTATACCATAAATGCTCGTATTCAAAAGTGACGTAAAACCGCATCGGTGAACGTTTGAAATTGAAGTTTAGTTGTTTTAATATCTTCTGCATACATTTGAACACCTCCAACCGAAATCTAATGCAATGTTCTTATCTACCGTGATCACATATTGAAATTTTCATGTTTAAAATAATTGTTAATTTCTCTGTTCACTTTGGCGATTGTGTTTTCGCATTGTAAGACTGTTTTTCAACGAACATGCGCAATGACTTTTCATCACATAGCTCCATCGCATAGCCCCATCGCATAGCCCCATCGCATAGCTCCATCGCATAGCCCCATCGCATAGCTCCATCGCATAGCTCCATCGCATAGCCCCATCGCATAGCTCCACCGCATAGCTCCATCGCATAGCCCCATCGCATAGCTCCATCGCTCCATCGGCTCCATCGCATAGCTCCATCGCATAGCTCCAGTAACTCCATCGCTCCATCATGGCTCATCGCGCCAGCTCCATCGCATAGCCCCATCACTGCTAGCTCCATCGCATAGCTCCATCGCATAGCCCCATCGCATAGCATCGCATCCATCGCTCCATCGCATAGCTCCATCGCTCCATCGCTCCATCGCAAGCTCCATCGCATAGCTCCATCGCATCGCATAGCCATCGCATAGCTCCATCGCTCCATCGCATAGCTCCATCGCGCATCGCATAGCTCCATCGCATAGCCTCATCGCGCATCGCATAGCGCGACTTTTCATCGCATAGCTCCATCGCTCCATCGCATAGCTCCATCGCGCATCGCATAGCTCCATCGCTCCATCGCGTTAAATTAGAAATGAAAGACGCGATGGCCCCTCTCGGCCATCATATGTATACCATTATATCTGCAACGCTAGTCGGAAAAAAATCTTGGCGTAGGAGACAATTTTACAGGCCTACGTCATCGTTAAGCACAGGCCCCAGTGTCTGGACAGTAGAATTTAAATTCAGTATAATTTAAATAATTTAATTTTTTTTAAGTCATCCTATATTCCTCTCTGTATTATAGGATGACTTAAAAAAAATTAAATTATTTAAATTATACTGAATTTAAATTCTACTGTCCAGACACTGGGGCCTGTGTCGTTAAGGTATAACGGGACCCCTCGGCATAGGCTCGTAGTATGTGCAGCATATACTGAGTCGTCCATCACTGGCAGGAATCCGTATTGGCATCCTTGGAGGCACAATATCACACCGAAACTCAGCAACGCATGTCAGCTGTAGGACTTTCGTTGCCATGGAGATCGACTTGAGGTGAAAAAGCCAGGAGAAGATTAGACGAGATTCTTTGGGGTAAACTCAAGGGAATATTTAATTCATGTAGATATATATTTTATCTCCTGATAACGGAGAAATATGAGGACGCTGTGGACGGACACGTGAATCCTATAATATGTGTTGTCTGCCACACGTCCGGCGGATCAAGGTTTATAGATGAGAGCTTTAAAATCTCTACATCATTAATGCGCGAGGTCAGATGAATTCGGAGGAGTCGACCGAGTAGTCGCGAATGTAACGGGACTAATACATCGTAGATGGCCGTGTGCAAAAGTTACCGAAAAGAGGTATTAATCTACAAGCATGACATGACACCTGATTGGTTGATAAATGGAGACCGACCTGCTAGTTTGACAATAGGTGATCAATTCGTAATTGATGTCCCATAATTATAATCTCTATTTTCAACGTTCATTTGATATTTCTTTCGGTCCTTTTTTCTGACAGCATTCTGTATGGATTTGTTAAAATGATCAGAATTTGTGTTTCTCCAGTATGTTCTGCTCAACAATATGATTCCATACCGTGTAGGCGATAACAAGGAGTCGGGATTTACCTTTGGTATGGATTTACTGCTGGTACGAATCCGCCTGGAGAGAGAGAGAGGGGCGGGGGGGGGGGGGGGGGATTCAGTTAAAGGAAAACTAAGGTCTTGCATATGGGAATAATTTTGTTTTAAAAAATGGCGCCGAAAGTTCACTGGAAGCCGCTTCGCCTTTAACACATTATGAAGCTGCTATACCCAGAATCATGTAGAACTCGCTGCTTCAAATTGGATCTATTGCATCCTCCTTATGCATGTCTGCATATGTATACGGTCCGTGTAACACTTGAAGAAAAAGCTTTCCATCTTGCAAAATTTAAAGTAGAAAGATGGAAAGCTCTACATCTCTCCCGTATTCAAACTTTCCATCTCTCAAAGTTGAAAGCAGAAAGTCGGAAAGTGTCGACGTAATGCATGCAGTCGGTGTACTGCACAGTATTAATATGTTGTACAGAACGTCAGTGTAGTGTTATAGAACGACCATCCAGTGTTATAGATCGTTAGCTTCATGTTATTCGAAACCAATTTGGTTTCACATAGCACCGGTCTAATCCTTCGTAGCGTTAGTATCGTGTTTGTATAACGGTAATGGGGTATAAGAACGTTAATGTAGTTAACACAGAGCACCAGTATAATATGAATATAATAGGGGTAAGTTTGGTATACGGAGCGTCAAGTCTTGACCTACCCCATAAATGACGTTGATACGCCACAACCATAACCCTTTCATGCTATTTCACTAGTACATGCAATAAGCCGAGGTACAAAATGGATTCAGGAGTAAGAATCGAACCCACGCCCGCATGCGCGCGGACTATGAAATAGGACAGGCGCATTATATCATGCACTCGGTCAATCTGACACAGCTGGGCACAACGATCAAACATAGACATATGTACAACATATAGTGTATGAAAGACGACCACGTCGGACCCTGAAAGAGGACGTTTGTCTAAAAGGGTAATCCTAGGCCCAGAAGCATCTCCAAAGTACAATGCCCCTAGTTGCCCCCAATGAGCTACTGTATACAGGTGTAGGTAGGTACCTAGTTCCTAGTCAGTAAATGTGGTTGATGAAATACTTCACGGATAACGTCACAGCTTTCTCTGAATACACTCTATGACCTATCTCAAGGCCCCCACGCCACTGGTTGCCCCTATGTGCTGGTGAAAGGAGTGTAGACACTCCCTGAGTGCGCATTCGTACACTGACGTCAACCCATGACCAGGACACCGAATGACTACGCAACTAGGCGGTCACATAGAACCCTCACATTGGACCAATCATGCCTACATATACCCACTTGGGTCACAACCAACACACACTTATGCACCCATTATAAACCGGACTGCGTATCACTAATACCGATGACGTGGACGTCACAGTCATGTGGCCTGTGTATTCGAGGTAAACTCTGTGTTCCGCCCCAAAATTCACAAGCTACTTGTCGCCCCTATGTCATCAACAGTCACTCACAGACACTTACAGTGCACATCAGCAAATGCGGTTCACCTACTTATTATGCTGTCACAGATAACGCAACAGGCATGTAACTTCTTCCTTAGATACACTCCATGGTCCACCTCTAGGCGCAGGTTTCTCCTACGGGCTAGTGCACAGGGTGAAGTGGGCGCTGGTCCCTAGTGCTCATCTGACCATAGCTGCGCTCTCTCTACTACTCGCTTACTGCGCATGCACACAATTACGTCACACCATGGCTAGGACACCGTATGACTACACGAAGAGAACGTCCTGCAGAACCCCCTCCCATTGAACCTACTATGGACCACGTATACCCGCTTCATACCCAAGGTCACATCTCACACACACTTATTCAACAGAGTATTTCATTTCTTTGTTTTCTTATATAGATGATCAGTTTTGCACGTGTCTTAGTTCTGCGGCAATCGGATACCCTTGTGTGACAATTCATCAAAAAGAATTATTCAATATATCGACAGACCGGTACCGTGTGTTCCAGTGGGATAACAGTGATAAGCACCGCGGGATACCATTGATAAGATTCAATCAGTAACCATGGCAACCAAATACAGAATATCCAGCATCACAGGTAACACGGCAGA
>JAVTVY010036564.1:0-17171 GCA_036873755.1 Hanleya hanleyi
AAATAAACAGAGGCTATTCATTCGAGAAACGTCCATAGTAAACAACTATTTGACCGTACAGATGGCGCTGCAGTCTATCCTATACTATCATACTGGGTCTTTTGATAAACGTATAGATGGCGCAGTGGTATATCTAATCGTATCATACGGGGGTTTCATAAAACGGCCATCTGCAAAATCGAATCTTCTGGAAAACACGAGACGACTGATTCATAAGGCACTCACGATAAACCGGTCAGAAATACGAGAATATTCCAGGTGGATGACTAACACTAAATCGATCATAATTACTAGAAAATTCGTAAACATATTTACCACAGAACAGGAGGTCAATTAGTTCACCTCAGTTCCACACTTCTATAACGATCTACAGTATCTAACTGTAACACTATGACACTCCCCCTCTTAAAAGAAGAAAGTTTCAATCTTGAAACTTTCGTGACAATCCAAAACATTGTTACAAAACCAAATCTAAATTACAACAGTAAAAATGTTGACAAACATATGTACATTAAATGCGAGACAAACAATCAGCGATCAAATTGTCCTTACCCTTAATATGTTTGATTTCAATATTGTATTCTTGTAGCACCAAACTCCATCTCAACAATCTCTGATTTTTGTTTTTCATCTTACTTATGAAAACAAGTGGATTGTGATCACTGAATACAGTAATTGGCAACGATGAAGAAGTAACATAAACATCAAAATGTTGCAAAGCCAATATCATTGCCAAACATTCTTTCTCAATTGTAGAATACTTTCTCTGATGTTTGTCAAATTTACGTGAAAAATAACATATTGGGTGATCTACACCATCTATGCCTTCTTGTAACAAAACGGCACCAGCAGCAACATCACTAGCATCTACAGCCAGTTTAAAGGGTGAACCAAAATCTGGTGCTGAAAGAACTGGTGCGCTCTTGAGTATGGCTTTCAGTTTCTCGAAAGCTGATTCACATTCATCCGTCCAAACAAAAGTTACCCTCTTCCTTAAGAGCCGAGTTAAAGGTTCAGTAATATCTGAAAAATTTGGACAAAATTTCCTGTAGTAACCAGCCATACCCAAGAAACGCATCAATTGTCTCTTACATGTTGGTCTTGGAAATAGCGAGACAGCACTGACCTTAGCTTCTACAGGCTTTACCTGACCCTGACCTACAACATGACCCAAGAATGTCACACGTGCATGTCCAAATTCACTTTTTCCAAGGTTGACTGTCAGCTTGGCGTCACTCAGCCGATTGAACAGTGCGCGAATTCTCTGCAGATGAACTTCCCATGTGTCGCTGTAGACAATGACGTCATCAATGTAAGTCTCACATCCTTCCAAACCGGAAGTAACACGGTTGATGAGACGCTGGAACGTGGCTGGAGAATTTTTCATTCCAAATGGCACAACTTTGTACTGGAACAGACCCTCCGGAGTGACGAATGCTGATATCTCCTTCGCACGATCTGTCAGTGGAACTTGCCAAAATCCTTTCAGAATATCAAACTTCGACACGAACTTGGCACTTCCAACATTATCAATGCAATCGTCAATGCGTGGAATAGGGAATGTGTCTGTTTTGGTCAAAGTGTTCACCTTCCTGTAGTCAGTGCACATTCTGTAACTGCCATCTGGCTTTGGAACAAGGATACAAGGTGAACTCCAGTTACTACTACTTGGTTCAATGAAGTCATTGTCCAATAGATACTGAATCTCCTGTTTCATGTAGTTTTGTTTAATGGGAATCAAACGATATGGGTGCTGCTTCACTGGATTTGAATCGCCGACATCGACGTCATGTGAAATTGTATCAGTCCGAGTAGGAATGTCGGGAAACAAATATTCATATTGGCTGAGCGGAGTTCGAAGTTCTTCCTGACGCGCTGGCTCGAGATGACACAACTTGGAATCCAAATTGAGTAGAATGTCAGAGTTCTGTAATTTCGCCGCTGTCATGGGCTCTTCACAAGTTTCACTAGTATCAGGGTCAGAACTAACTACACTTACAGGATGGACAGTACTGTCAGTGCTATCTCTGTCGATGTATAACTTCAACATATTTACATGGCATAACTGTTTGCTTTTACGCCTGTCAGGAGTCTGAACTACATAATTCAGGTCACTTAATTTCTTTTCAATGACATAAGGACCATAGTATCTAGCCTTGAGTGGATTACCAGGAATAGGCAGAAAAGCCAGAACCTTCTCACCAGGTTTGAAACTTCGTTTGAGAACATGTTTGTCATAGGTTATTTTCATACCTTTTTGAGCTGACTTCAAGTTTGACATGGCCAAATCACGTGCTTTGGTCAACCTGGTGCGAAAGTCGGACACATATTGTAAGAGACTACATGAGTCAAGCTCACTGTCTAGGAACTTTTCCTTCAGCAGTTTGAGGGGTCCTCTAACTGTATGACCAAAGACTAATTCAAATGGACTGAAGCCCAAAGACTCTTGAACAGACTCTCTAACAGCAAACAATAACAAATGTATGCCTTCATCCCAGTCTTTTTCAGTGTCAAAACAATAAGTCCTAATCATGTTCTTTAATGTTTGGTGGAATCTTTCTAATGCGCCTTGGCTTTCTGGGTGGTATGCAGATGATTTGTACTGCTTTATTCCCAATTCGTGCATGACTTGTTGGAAGATTCCTGACATGAAATTAGATCCCTGATCAGACTGAACAGACTGAGGTAGGCCGACAAGTGTGAAAAACTTAACTAAGGCCTTAACAATAGTTTTAGCCTGAATATTCCGTAAAGGAATGGCCTCAGGGAACCTGGTTGAAGCACACATGATTGTTAACATGTATTGGTTGCCTGACTTTGTTTTTGGTAGTGGACCGACACAATCTATAATGACCTTACTAAAGGCTTCCCCAAATGCAGGGATTGGTTGTAGAGGGGCCTTCGGTATGGTTTGGTTAGGTTTTCCTACCATTTGACATGTGTGGCATGACCTACAAAATTCAACAACATCTTTCTTCAAATTTGGCCAATAGAAATGAGTTAGAATTTTGTGGTATGTTTTGTTAACACCTAGATGGCCTGAAAGAGGTGTTTCATGGGCTAGTCTGAGAATATCTAAACGATATGACTTTGGTACCACAATCTGATACTTAACTGCCCACTCATCATCAGGTGACACATCTGGCGGTCGCCATTTGCGCATAAGAACACCGTTCTTTCGAAAGTAACACACAGGTTCTTGAGTAACATCACACTCATCTACTGCCTTGTCAAATAACTTGAAAATGTCCTTGTCACTATGCTGTTCATTGACCAGCTGTGATTTTGAGATTTTGTCATTAGAAAATTCCAATTTGCTATCCAAATCTGGCTTATCAGCCTCATCATCTAAACACACAAAGGTGTCAGCCAAACAAACGTCATCGATGACGTCATCTTTAAGAGACTTTTCAGACTCTTCAGCCAATTTACTCATGGCTCTAGTAACTGCACAAGCTGGATATAACGTTTGAATTTCGTCTTCAACTGGATCATGAATCTGATCCAAACAAGGCTTGTCAGTCACAATCGGGTTAACCCCGACCTTATCTCCCGCAAGATCATTGTCAAGAAGTAATTGAACACCCTCAAACGGTAAACTACCTTTAATACCCACCGTAACAGGTCCAGAAATCAAGTCGGAAGACAGATGAACATTATGGAGCGGAATGGGTGTATAATTTACAGAATCTACTCCTTTAATCAGGACATTACTGCCTGCAGATGAAGAATAAGAAAACGGCAAAATATCTGCCAACAAAAGCGACTGGGACGCGCCCGTATCTCGCAAAATCTTCACTGGAGTAGCATTAGAAAAATCACTTGAAAGTGACACAAAACCATTGTGGATAAATTTCCATAACAGGATTTGAAAAACTGTCAACCGCATCCCTGATAGAGCTAATAGGAACATTGTCCTTGGCCATCTTAACGTCATAAACATCATTATGAACGTCACTAACCTGCTTGGGTACAGATCTTGAAGTGAGGAAACCACTAGGCTTTTGAAAGGCTTGATCTTGTCTTCTTTTCAATTTAAAACAATTGGCCATCAAATGACTGTCCTTTTTGCAGTAGCTGCAAACGGGAGACTTACTTTGAGTGTTAAAAGTGGGTGACTGAGAGTTAAAAGTGGGTGACTGAGACTTTGTGTTTGACCTTTGACCTTTTTAACTGGGGTTGATAGTTTTAGGCCTTGAGAAAGAACTGGATTTGTTACCCGAGATGTTAGACTGGAATGAACCGGGCTTAACAGCATTGACAAATGATAATTTGTGTGTCAGAGCGTATTCATCAGCAAATCTGGCTGCTTCGTCTAAAGTGTTGGCATTCTTTTCATCAAGAAATGTTCTAATATCACCATGTATACACCTTTTAAATTCCTCTACTAGCATAAGCTGTCTGAGGTTTTCAAGGTTTTCAATTTTAACCGAAGCACACCACCTATCAAATAATTGTTCTTTTGAACGAGCAAATTCTACATGAGTCTGAGAGTTTCCTTTTTCACAACTACGGAACTTCTGTCTATAGGCTTCAGGAACTAATTCATAACCTTTGAGGATTAAATCTTTCACCAAATCATAATTTGATGCTTGCTCTACCGTCAGTTGAGTGTAAATGTCCCTTGCCTTTCCGATCAAAACACTTTGAAGAAGTAAACTCCAATTTTCTCTTGGCCAGTCTAAATTTTCAGCAATTTTCTCAAAATGCAGAAAATATTTGTCAACTTCTTTCTCCTGAAATGGTGGGACGAGACGTATTTGTCGAGCTGCACCAAATCTTGATTGTGATTGTATATGTTTCATTTCTAACTGAAACTGTCTATCTTTTTCTTCTCTCTCTAACCTTTCCTCTTTTTCTAACCTTTCTCTCTCTAACTGAAACTGTCTTTCTTTCTCTTTCTCTTCTCTTTCTCTCTCTAATTCTAATTCTAATTTCTTTAATTCCAGTTGATTTTGCAATTCCAATTTCTTTAATTCCAAATCACCAGTTGTTTCCTCAGTTAAATCAAAATCACTTTCATCCCAAAGTTGTTTGCTGACAAAATGTCTAATAATGAGTTTCTTAATTTCCTGCTTTCTCCAAGATGTTTTGACTAATTTGTAGGAATTTACACAGTGCGAACAAATCCTCTTTGCGTAGTTCGTGAAACTCCTCCTGATCAGGCGTCGAAGCAAACTGAGCTGGATCGAAAGACATGCTGACTAAGACTCGACTTCACAAATTCAAACAATGTATCAATTTTGAACAATGTTGCAAAGCTCGAATGTAAACAAAGCTCGCGGACTAGGCCCCCAATTTCTGTTACGTCTACGGTAATAGAAAAACGCAACAGAAAGATTTGTGAAGTCGAATAAACTATTTATTTACAATACTAAAATCAGATACAAATTAAGATAGGTTAATACAGCAAATTAATCTTAAATAAAATCCTAATTCTTACTGTTATACCGGTGTATCTCAAAGTTCGTATCGATGTACAGTTTGTGACGTGCTGGATTAGCGTCCCGGTATTTCCTCAGTCAATATTTCTCAGCCAGTGTCCAGATTTCGTTAGTTCAATCACGTAGTTAAGCGGTTGAACACAACCAACAGGAAATATAATCCAATTTGTCAGTAATCTCAGGCAGTATTCTCCGATAAAGTTCGTATCCAGTTATGCACCCAAAAGTCGTTCAAGTATCTCACAGTACACCAAACATCTCAAAGCCAATGTTCAATTCCTTCCCTACAACTGAGCGAGACGCATTATATATACTGTATCGGGATTCGAGATGTTTCTATCAGGCCAACAAAGTTCACCGGTATGACGCAAGATTAACCCAGATATAATTACGAGAATTCCAGATGCTTCCACATAAATTGACCCAAATAAACAGAGGCTATTCATTCGAGAAACGTCCATAGTAAACAACTATTTGACCGTACAGATGGCGCTGCAGTCTATCCTATACTATCATACTGGGTCTTTTGATAAATGTATAGATGGCGCAGTGGTATATCTAATCGTATCATACGGGGTTTTCCAAAAACAGCCAAATGTAAAATCGAATCTTCGAGAAAACACAAAACAGGTGACACACAAATCACTCAGGATAAATCGGTCAGAAATACGAGAATATTCCAGATGGATGACTAACACTAAATCGCTCATGATTACTAGAAAATTCTAGATGAACAAAACGTAAACATGTTTACCACAGAACAGGAGGTCAATTAGTTCACGATTCTATAACGATCTACAGTATCTAACTGTAACACTATGACACTATGTTCACCGGGTCGATCCATATGGTCAGGGTTGTGAACGTATGTGGTGGGTACACACTGTCTAGCGGGAAGACGTCTAGGGTAAACACCCCTTGTAAGACAGTCCGCGTTCACGGTTCGCTCTCCGGTTGGGATCTGGTCCGTATCCATGT
This sequence comes from Hanleya hanleyi, assembly GCA_036873755.1. Classification (NCBI taxonomy): domain Eukaryota; kingdom Metazoa; phylum Mollusca; class Polyplacophora; order Lepidopleurida; family Hanleyidae; genus Hanleya; species Hanleya hanleyi. The sequence continues at coordinate 6,423 of JAVTVY010036564.1, forward strand.
TAGGTGGAAAAGTCTCAGAGAACATTTCGACTCTTGTCAACTTGAATGGTGTTGTCGAATTCGTCGTCGCAAATAACATTTGTAGTGTTGGCAACGAGTTTTTTTTTGCGGAGTGAATTTCCAGCCATAAGTTGCCTTTCTTGACGAAATTCAGCTGATGGCCGTTGTCTAATGTTGGGGTGAGCTCGAACCAGAACAACGTGTACCGTCACAATAGGCGTCCCGATCGATGTGGTTCCCGTCGCCCTGGTCGATTTTACCCGCTGTCGCATATAGGCTCCGGTAACTCCGGATGTAATAGAGCAATCTATAATTCGGATGAAGGGGCCAAGTTGAAATTTGCTGTCCGTTCACATACAGGGCAAGAAAGTTGATATTGAAATGCTTGAAGTAGAAAAGGTTGATCGCATACGCCACGTTTAGACTGGTGTTCCCCCACTAAGGCTATGATCAGCCGCTTGGGCAATTCCCACAGAAATAAATTTCCTTGGTTGGTGAACATATTCTGGGGCCGATATTTGCACACGTCGGATGGGATAGCTGTTTTTTTCCAAGACTGTGATGCGACCCAACAGCACGACTGGATTCGGTTTCACTTTGCGGACGTACATGGCTGCCTCTTGCATGGCGATCTTAAAGTCAGGCACTACGCCAGTAGACAGTAAAGGAAAGGCCGCTGATGCCCGCGTCAGTCGGAGGGAACTATGTTCAAAGGGCGATCTTGCATGGCCCGTGATATACACCGATCGACTATTCGCTGTGAAACTCCGTCTTTTGGTCTGTCCGGCATTGTCGTCCTTCTCCGTGAGTTCCACGGTATCACGGTAGTACAAGCGTGCCGTTTAGCGAGACGTTTGGGCTTCTCGACAAGATGACATCAATGATTCGATGTAAGCACGATAGGGGTACGTGTTCATTGAGAAACCGACGAATTGAGAGTGCAACCAGAGATTGACTGTACCCACCGGGTATCCTTCCCAAGACTGACACCATCGCCATTGACGATAGCAAGGATCAACTGGAATTTTTTATTCTGTTCGTTGTAAGTCATGCTCAACTCACGGATAAACGGGAAGGGTTTCGTCCTGTTGCTCTGGTTCCAGGCTCTCGTCCGTTCTGCCATCAGATCGTGCAAGGCCGTCGTGAACGCGCCTGGCGTGTGATACTGACATTTGGGAATGTATATCTATATGTCTTGTTGTCTTACAAGACCTAATACACACAGTCTCATTTTGTACGTTGCACCTTTCATACGGGTACTCGATATCAACGAGGCCGCATTCCCGTCATCCAGTGAGACGTGATCAGCTAAGGTGTTGTCCGGGAAAGCTCGGCTGGGCTATTAGTAAGAAGCGTGAGGTTTATGTATGTCCCGAGCCCCTGGCGTCGGGGATCGACTGGCACGTGTCAGGGATCTCGATCAGTGTGGTGCTTGAGGCGATGTCACGGGTGTCACTGTTCGTCCATCAGAACGATGAGACTTCCGTTCATTTCTTGTGGCAGGTGTATATCTGTCAGTCCTTGTGCAAGGGCCTGTCTTCCTTTGGGGACCCCCTGTAACCTACGTTGGCGCTTCATATCATTCACTAAATTTACCATATGGGGTGCCGAGTACCACTCTGGTTCTAGACCAGTTTACCTTTCTCCTCCAGCAATCGCTCCAGCAATAAGCATGTCATCTTGTGGAACGTAGCGAGTAGACCCTTCATGACTTTGTCTGTCATCCACTGCGGTAATGAGGTTGGCACGTCTTTACTGATCCGTACAGGTTTCCGATCTTGAGCACCTCCTTCCGCCATCGTTGTGGTTGCATGAGGTACAAAAAACGATTGGCTTCGTTGCGCTTGGTGACGTCGATGGGTGCTCTCTGAATACTTCGGTGATGGAATAATTATCAGTCAAAAGTTTGGGAGGACATCCTGTATTTTTATAGGCGTCGGTTTGCAAATACAAGGGTTTGCGACCCGTCTTGAAGATGGCCTTGGACGCATACTTTGACAAGATATCGATGCACGGCAAGATATGCCGATTCCTATCATTGTGCTTGGCTAAGGCGCTCATATCGACTAAAACTGCTTGCAATTGTGTATCTATACCCCCAACGTTGATCCGGTTCTATGAAAACGACAGCGGGCAGTTCGATGTAAGGTATAGTTGTCATGTTTTTTAAACGATCCCAGATTTGGGCTCGTTGTATCCCCTGGAGCTCAGCGGCTCGATACGGAACGGTCTGTCGAGACTTTAATACAGGGCCAGGGTCGAAGTTTCTTCTGATCTCTTTCATTGGATTCTGCAAGAATATCGTCCATGGCAAGTGGCGAGTTCAACTCGTTCGATGACTGTTCGTCCCTCCAACGCCAACCATGGAACGGAGCGGAGGATAGAATGCATTTTACCCCCATCTAACCGAGACAAATGAGTAAAGAAAGGGCCGCGTTGGGCGTACACATCGAGCTACAAGTTGACTAGGTGGCCGTCCAATTCACCAGACAACAGCCGTTTGAATTTGGTTCAACCCTCCCGGACAGACGAATGTGAGTCAATCGCGGTTGCGTAGGGTCCGACCTTATCGACCTTTTTCTCATAGTCGTGAAAGAAGATCTCTGGGGTCAAGATGATCAACGCAGGTATTATGTTATCCGTCGTGGTGAGTACACGAATGACACACGATGTGACTCGCATTTTTATAGAATGAAAAAGTCCGTGAAAGTTCCCTTTTCCAACATGGCTTTCCGACATTTTAGGCAGGTCAAAGAATCGGGTGGTCAATCATTTTAGTCTCGTAAAAGGCTACGTGCGTCGTAGTGGTGAAGGGCTGCTCGTACACGCAGGTATTGTGACTGGGGTAAAAGCACCTGAGCTGGTCCATCTCATTATGCTGTAATGATTAACCTAAGGTAAGATTTTAAGTTCGCGAGCTCGTCCTCTAATATGGTATGGGGCAAAATCTGGCGTTATCATCCAACCCGAAATCGTATATGTCCAATAAAGGGCGATGACGGTGGAAACAGTGCCAGGTAGTAGGCCAATAGTGTTGGTAGATAGTACTCACAGCTTTCTGTGTCGGTAACACCTCTGTCGGCGCCTAAAGTCTAAAAAAGTCCACGGAGGTGAGAACTCGGTAGTCTGTCTCGTCGTCCTCACTTTTATAAATGCAATTGATTTTTTATTGATGGCATAAATCCCCCCCCCCCCGCTCCCAAGGGCAGGTAGATTTTACAGAAACACGGAAAAATTACGGAATGAAAACACCACCAAATGAGGTCTATTCGTCTCCTCACGATGCTGATCATCCTGGATTTACGCGATCTAGGAAACTGAGTCAAAGTTCTTCAATAGCTTTTTTTGGAAAAATATAGTATTTTTTACACCACGACCCACGTATCAAGCCTCTGCTGAGGAAAAGGAGAAGGCTATCCCAATCTGTCAATAATAAAACTATCCAAAGTGCTGTCTCTACCGCTGAGCAAAAGTATAACATTCAAACTACCGTCTCCATTCCACCGCTGATGAAAGAGTATGAGTCAATATGTTTTTTACCTGCACGTCTATTAAACGTACCAGCCAACCCCTCTCTCGCCCCACTCTTTACCAAATAGAAGGCATGCCTTAATAGCAGGAAGTCTATCTCTCTCGTGCCATGCTTACATGAAGTATGGACCCAGAAATCACGGGGAACTACTGGAAATTACTAAAAATGAATGTTTGGGGATCTAGGTGAGTTGTGTGAGATGTCATATTCAAGCTCGCGTGGTCAACTGGAGCTGCTCTTATTGGAACTGCATTCAATCTGGGCATACACAGTAGGAAAAGAGCATTTAATGTAGGAGTATCGGGTCTAGGTGGGATATATTTTGTCCCATTGTGTTGTGTAAAATAGTGTCATGGTAGTGTTTTTCAACCACAAAAGCACGTACCATACAAAGGGAAAATTGTGCTTAGTGAGCAGTTCCCTTTCGAACGAATAGATGGCCCTGAAAAGGGTCATTGAATAATTTTAGAATGTTTTATCGCTGTTTAGACAGAATGTGACGTCATCAAAGCGACTGTTTCATATTTTATGGAGTGCCCATTCCATCTCCTTGAGAGGTATCAACACTTGCAAATATTTAGGCGGCTGGATGAGAAGAGAACAAGAGATATGAAACTTTCTGATTTTTCCGCGAATTTTCTTGGCGTCGTTATTTCGTCCACGAAAGCCGTCAGGTGGGGATGGAGGTTTGGCGGGTCGTACGGGTCAGAGTATTCTCCTTGGTCAACCGTCAAGTACACGGACATCCTCAGTTCGGGTCGGAGTCCTAATGCCTACGTTACTTCGTAGGTCCTGTGACGTTAGTCACACTGCTCATGTATATAGTTAATATTTAAATTATATATACCGGTACTTCCGAAAATCATCATTTGTCTGACGGCGAATATTTAAAATAAAACTATTGTGAGAAACACCAAAACAGGCACAACAAATAGAGTTTCACTTCCTCGTTGAATGTTGCATAATGGCGTCCAACTCCGTCTCGATTTTTAACGAACATGCGCAATGACTTTTCATCGCATAGCTCCATTGCATAGCTCCATCGCATAGCCCCATCGCATAGCTCCATTGCATAACTCCATCGCATAGCCCCATCGCATAGCTCCATCGCATAGCCTCATATCATAGCTCCATCGCTCCATCGCATAGCTCCATCGCGCATCACGTAGCTCAATCGCATAGCCTCATCGATATCGCTCATCGCATAGCGCGACGTTTTATCGCATAGCTCCATCGCTCCATCGCATAGCCTCATCGCATAGTTCCATCGCATAGCTCCATCGCATAGCCCCATCGCATAGCTCCATCGCATTGCTCCACCGCATAGCCCCATAGCATAGCTCCATCGCATAGCTTCATCGCGCATCACATAGCTCCATCGCATAGCCTTATCGCGCATCGCATAGCGCGATGTTTTATCGCATAGCTCCATCGATCCATCGCATAGCTCCATCGCTCCATCGCATAGCTTCATCGACCCATCGCTCCATCGCATAGCTCCATCGCATAGTCCCATCGCATAGCTCCATCGCTCCATCGCATAGCTCCATCGCGCATCACTTATCTCCATTGCATAGCCTCACCGCGCATCGCATAGCGCGACGTTTTCTTGCATAGCTCCATCGCTCCATCACATAGCTCAATCGCATAATTCCATCTCGCATCGCATAGCTCCATCGCATAGCCTCATCGCGCATCGCATAGCGCGACTTTCTATCGCATAGCTCTATCGCTCCATCGCATATCTCACTTGCTCATCGCATAGCTCCATCGTTCCATCGCATAGCTCCACCACTCCATCGCGTTAAATTAGAAATGAAAGACGCGATGTCCTCTCTCGGCCATCATACAATTCATAGCGGCAATCAGGTTTGAAATCTCTGACGAAATGTGGTACCAGGTGCTGTCAAATAATTATTATCAATAAAGATCTCTCATTCTGCTATACTTTTAGAGGAACATTTGACAATCTAGTCTAGACTCGAAGAAAGCATTGCAATGTGCAGTTACTGGACGTATCTCAGTTAAAATATTTGTCTGTTGAAGAAACCTGAAATCTAAAATATAATTTTGAACCTTTACCGCTCTAAGGGTAGGAATACACCAGAGCTGTTGCGTTGGCGCATGCGGCAACGCTCGCGACAACGCATTTGTCCGTGCATTCACCATATGCGTCTTTTGGCTGCGATGGAGGCTGCGTATATGCCTATACCATTATACCAGTGGAGGCAGAGATGTAAGGGGGTGTCCCACTTTTTGACCCCCCCCCCCCCTGTGTTCAACAAGAAGGCACAGGTCTACATGTACGGGGAATGATGTAGGAATGATATTGTCTAGTATAATTCCTCCAAGGTCTTACATGTTATAGGCCTGTACCTACTAATAGCTGCATGATGAATGTCATTGTTAGCCATTGTGGAAATATTCAGAAGATAGGTGATAATCGGCGTTTTTTGATCATACATACCGTAGCGTCTGATGCCAAAGTGTGCATAATAATGTCCTTGACCTTCCAAAGGCAATGCGAAGGCCTGTGCAGCGCGTCAAAAAATGGAAAATTCCCAATTCCAACGGCAACGCAAAGCTATAACGCAACCGATACTCAACGCAATGCGAATAGTGTGTTCACCACTTCTTTTTGCAACTTGTTCAATTTGTTGCGACAACGCATATGCGAATCGCATTGCGATGACGGCTCTGGTGTATTCCTACCCTAAACAATATTGGGACAAACGTGAAACGTCTTGCCACACGTAAATTATAAGACACTGAACATGACTTAGGCAACTAACATCTGGGACGAGTATAGAGGGATAGGAAACGCGGCACCTCTCTTTGAACTAGGGTCTGTCTCGCTAATTGATATGTTAATGAGTGATTAGTGATTGGTGAATTAGTACGCCTCGTCACTGATTGGCTTTTGTGCGCAAAAGACCGTCACGTGTGCTCCGCTGCGAGCCCCGCCCTCTTTCGCTGGTCAATGCTGGGCGAATACACGTGCTTGTCAACTAGGCTCCATTAACATGAACGCCAGTCAACTCAATTTAGGCCAAGATTGGTGACAAAAAAAATCCTTTACAGCTTAACGAGTGGCAAAAGGAATACATCATGCAAACGACAAGAAACAAAACTAGTGCACAGAGAAAAAATATCTAAAAAAACATATGACCCAAAAGAGTAGCTCAATCACAAAAACGTACAAGAATTGTGAGATTTGTTCAGAATTCTACATATTTGGCATTTTTACGATTTTCACGAGCAATTATTTACAAAAACGAAAATGGAAAATTAAAACATTTTGCGTACTGTCAATGACATGCTTGCATATTTTGTAAAAACTAGCACAGATATACTTCAAAAATTGAGATAAATGAGAAGTTTGATCACAAAGAAGGGGAAAAATGAGTTTTTCCTCGTCGCTCAGTTATCGGCAGCGCAGAGCGGTCGAAAGTTGTCATGAAAATATGCATCTTTTCGATGAAAATCCCTCAAAAGTTTCTTCTCTCAAAATAGTACCCGTCTCGATCAAATACTCTCATGCAAATTACAGCAGAAGAACGTCTATAAATCTGGTAAAATCTGGAATGAATTCGTTACGAACACTAGGCGATGCAAAGGCTCACGGGCGTAGAGCGCGAGACCTGGCAGGCGAGACATACGTTCAGCGGGAGCTCGCGGCGGCGCCTTTGATGTTGGGGTACGTTTCATATCCCTTCTATATTCGTCCCAGCTAACATATATCGAATGCCGATGATAACACTACGCGTTCCTTTTGCCAGCACACTGTTGATTAATATACTCGCATATGTGCAGGTATGTTGTGCCAGTTTGCCAATCTGCTGTCCTTTTAATTGATAGTATACGAAGAGCCGCGCCTGCATGCCTTCGTGTCTGCGTCCGTAAGACCGTGTCTCTAGGGTCCAGGCCACTATTAAAATTTACATTGACGGCAATGTTAAAAGCTGCTAACGTAATTGCATCTCCCCGATTGATTAATCAAGTCTGGACTCCCATATTTCGGCAAGAAGTACCTTTATTCAAGTGCTACAACTGGACAGGCTTCTTGACGGGGGTCGCCCATCGAAATTTTGAGTTATACGCGCTCGTACAAATGACGTCACAATTTTGGCTTTTTTCTCTGCTTTCAGAAAGCGGTGCACAGGCACCCAAATAGTCCGTCTTAGCAACTCCTTATTAGGCCTTGAGTTAAAATCAAACTCACAGCGGAACCAAACACATATCATACTTCAATCACCCACCACTGGCCTTCAATTATTCCTCGCAACAGCGACTGGAAAGAATATTGAAAACAATTAACTCCTCTGGCAGAGGTTGCCTATTTTTACCTCCGTCGATCAGACGGAGGTCTAGGAGCGCAACGTGAAATCTCCCGCCAAATAATTGTCATATGGGGAACCCACGACTCGTGTGATTTCCAATAGGGATCGCCATGGTTCCCGACGAAATTTTGAACACAAATTTTGGACACAAATGAATGCTTACGTCACAAAAGTTGTGTATCCTTTGCAGCGCTTCCACCGGGTCTCTTTATTCGAGGGTACTAAATTTTTTTGCTTCGCGCTGGTAGTCTAGCAGAAGATTGAACATGGCCGCTTGTACAGATGGACGATGCGATTTTTTGCCGGTAAGTTTTTTGGGGCTATTTTATGTCATTACAACACAATGATTCCTAGTATACCGCCCGTCATTACTATATATCGGAAAGTATTTGTCGGCTGATGACTTATGCCGAAGCCAACCAAATAGTCCAAGTTGATGCATATCAAATGCACGGACTGATATCGGCAAGGCTAGTTTTGTGTAAGAGTACATAACTTCCAGCAGATCCTTTGTCAGTTATATTTCGTGAGTCTTACACCAAATCTTTGCCCTGATAATCCACCGGCCTGGTTGTTTAAAAAGAACTATTCTAAATTTTGCTGATAAATTCGATTCCCTTTGGGGCGGGGTATTTATTTGGGTCCTGCTAAACACCGCCCGGAACTGCCCGGGACCGCCCGGGTGCCGCCCGAGACCGCCCGGCGGTCGCCCGGGGCCGTCCGGAAATCGCCCGGCACCACACAGGTTCGAAGGTTCAACTTGACATTCTGTATTATTTTCTTTTGTGGATCATTCCACGTTTAACACTTAACAATGTGGCTTCCCATTTTTTTACAATTCATAGTCGGAAGATGGAAAGCTCGACATCGCTCCCGTATTCCCGCATTCCAACTCACAAAATTTTGAGTAAAAAGATGGAAAGCTCTACATTGCTCCCGTATTCCAGCTTTATGTAATTTGAAAGTAAGATGGAAAGCTGGAACTGGACACTTTTTCTGTTGATATATAGAATTTAAATTTCGCAAAGTTCAGCGTTTAGCTTTTTCACCAAATTTATATATTTGGTTTATAATATTCGAACTTCCTCTTAAATAATATGGAATATGCAGACATGGAAAGATCGTAGTCTATCTTTTGATCATGTTCATCAAGTAATGTCTGAAGTGTGGTTTTCCCAGTATTATAATGTTCATATGAATAAATCGTTAACATTTCCTCTCTTTGCGATTCAATAGTTGTCAATCTGCAAATCTACCGAATCCCACAAAGTATCTTCACACCACATTTTAGAATCCATCAAACCGTTCTAAGTTTACCTCCACATCCCCTTTTTGCATACGCACGCTACCGTACCGCTTGGATTCCATCTCCTCTGTAAAGAGCTACCATGGCTAGACTCCCCTACCCTGTTGCCTCGACGGAGGTCTTTGCGCTCATTCAGCGCTTGTTAATAGTGGTCTGGTACCTCTAGGTAGTAGTAGTGGTAGTATTATTAGTAGTATGAGCCGTGTTTGGTTCCCTGCCACTCGGGGAAGATGAGAAAGATCTAGGCGTGACACGATCAGCCTAGGGGTAATTGAATTTGAAAAGTCAGAAAAAGAGGTGTCAGTTGTTATTGTAGTGTTCCGCTGTTGCATGACATATATACATGTAACAGCCTTACATAGGCCCAACCTAATCCGGGACGTCGATAAACTACGGTGGCTTGTTAGGGCCATTTCTGCAATTTTCTGCCTTTTAATAGTTTCCAAGATTTCACTTTCGCGTTTCCTGTAATTTCTTGCCATTGACATCGATTCATTTCCGAGATATAAAGTTGTTTTCTGGTTTTAACAATCTCTTCTATCCATTTTCATGCGACTGCAAAAATCGAACAACCAAGTGAAGTATTTCAACCGCGGTGGAAGGTATTTCAACCACGGTGAAAATTATTCCAACCGAGGTGAAAAGTATTTCAACCGCGGTGAAAAGTACTTCAACCGCGGTGGAAACTATTTCAACCGCGGTGAAAACTATTTCAACCGCGGTGGAAAGTATTTCAACCGTGGTGGAAACTATTTCAACCGAGGTGAAAAGTATTTCAACCGCGGTGAAAAGTACTTTAACTGCGCAGAAAAGTATTTCAACCTCGGCAACCGCGGTGAAATGTTGCCGCCGTGAAAAGTATTTCAACCGCGGTGAAAAGTATTTCAACCGCTGTGAAAAGTATTTCAACTGCGGTGAAAAGTATTTCAACGGCGGTGGGAAGTATTTCAGCCGAGGTGGGAAGTATTTCAACCGCGGTGGAAAGTATTTCAACCGCGGAGGAAAGTATTTCAACCACGGTGAAAAGTATTTGTAACCTTGCACAATTCAATTTTCGTTTTTTGTTTTTGTGTTTTCCAAAATCAAAAATTGAAAATTGACCGTCAATTTTCAATTTTCGTTTTTTGTTTTTGTGTTCTCAAAATCAAAAATTGAAATTTGACCGTCAATTTTCAGTTTTCGTTTTTTGTTTTTGGTTTCTCAAAATCAAAAATTGAAAATTGACCGTCAATTTTCAATTTTCGTTTTTCGTTTCACTTGTCCCAAAAATGAAAATCAAATAATGAAAATTGTCTCGACTTGTCCGTTTTTCGTTTTTTGATTTTAACTTTGACTCGTCAATGTTAACTGCGCACGCGCAAGACTTATGATGTCACTTTCGGTTCGCGGAGTAGTATGGAAAGCGCAAATCGGGTTGTTTAGGCAGGTGTGGAGCATAATATGGAAAAACAGTAGGGGGCAAGATGTGGGAGTTTCATTACACTATAGATCCCTGGAGCCAGGCATTCGAGCTAGAATATAATGGGCCAACTGCGCATAAGCGAGTAGGCAATCGTGCAGCAGGTGTGAAG
>JAVTVY010036565.1:0-16129 GCA_036873755.1 Hanleya hanleyi
AACCAGATGTAAGCATTTGGAATAGATGACAGTTCAGGGGGTCGGGATGGTCTTAGTTCAGGAGACATAGTTGAAGCCGAGATGCTGTGGACAGAAATTTTCTAAGTCCAAAACTTTAACATTTACTTGGTCCTGAGGGTGGGGACATGCTCCCCGAGGGTAATGCATGGGTTCAATATCTGTAGCCCGATGTAAGCATTTGGAATAGATGAGAGTTCAGGGGGTCGGGTTGGCCTTAGTTTAGGAGACATAGGTGAGTCCAAAACATTAAACATTTATAATCAATGTTTCTATTTGTTACTAAGGGACGGTATCCAACCAGCGTTTGCTGTTGAGACGTTTTAAACGATGGAAAAAAACGCTCAGCTACTACACCCATCGTTTGCACCATCGTTTTTTTTGTGTAGCAAATGATCAAAAAAACCATCACCGTAGACTGCCGAAGGTACCGCTGTCGTTCGGAAGAAAACGTCGTTGTTTGGAAGAAAACGATTGTCCGCTGACAAAAGACGATCGCAGGTGTTAAGCTGCGCATAAATACACACTGGGTGAACAGGCCGTGCCTTAGCTCTCAACTGCGCACATGTGTAACAAAATATAGCGCTATCAGCGAATGTGAAAACGGGTTTAACACAGGGGAAATAAATTACACTTTAATCGCCTTCCGCGTTTGTTTTAAAGTTTTGATTACGAGAAGTCGCTGTTTGTGTGCAAACATTTTCTATGAAAATGACAACCATCTAGCTGTGATAATGGAAGTGTCACGTACGCAAATAAAACTGAATGGTTTAATAACACCCTCCACATGTATGCACGGTGGTTTTCTTGTAATGTTTACCGGAAAACGTGTAACACGATTTGCGGGGAATTCCACTGAAATTCGCCCACTTCAGAGCACGTTTTAATACCTCACTGTCAAATCGTGTTACACTTTTCCCAATAAATATAACATGAAAAGAGCTGAAGAGACAGAAATGATATTTATATTTTCATGATCCTATAATACTCGAGATAAAAAATGTATTTAAATATTTTATTTTATGAATGCGTTTTCAAGGAAATTGATAAAAAAAAACTAATGTCGGTATATCGCCGAAAATTCTCGGCAAATCGACCCTGTTTCACGTTAAATAAACCAAAAAATGGAAAGGTTTCTTATGTTATTTGGCCTGTGTACTGTATTGCAGTCCATAGGGAAAATCATGTGTCATCAACACGCGCGTTTAGCTTTAATATTTTAGAAAAATCGCAATTTATTCTACGGGTCTGTCTGAAAAAAAACCCAGCTTGTGTACGGTCAAGGAGCACACGCGTACACGCACGTGGCCTTCCATTTCGACTGCGGTTTATCCCCAGCATAGAAAAGTCGACACAGGACTGTCCCGCATGGCGGGAAAATAAAGACCGGTGTAGAACACGTGTCTGTCGAAACGTTCATGGCGATATACCAGATCAGAGAGGAAAACGCTATATTCACGATCCTTCAATTCACAAGACGAATACATTAAAATTATCCAGAAAGTTTCTAGAGCTATACTTTGATGGGTGCCATGAAAAAGAATTGTCACGGGGGAATATTTGGTGACCCTGATATTTGAACATCCCCTCACGGAAATAGGGTGCAATTAGGGCGCATTTAAGGCGCAAATGGGGCGCATGAATTGAGACAGCTAGGGCGCAGTTGGGGCGCAATTGGGGCGTGCGCCCTATCTGCGCCCCCAACTTTGCCATTAGACTCAATATGGCTAGGGCGCAAATTAGGGCGCGTTCCAAATATGTTAATTGCGCCTCATATGCGCCCTATTAGAGAATAGGGCGCAGTTGGGGCGCAGTCTTAGGGCGCAGATAAGGCGCAGTTGGGGCGCAGAAAAGGCGCAGTTGGGGCGCGATTAGGGCGCACTCGCAGAATAATAGCATGAATGTTGTACTGATAGGGCGCAGTTGGGGCGCAGTTAGGGCGCAGTTGGGGAACAGAACAGTATACATGCCATGCTAACCATGTTCTACCCTCAGTAAATAAAGTTTATCTATCTATCTATCCATCATGTATCAAACATTTATAAACAATGTTTCTGTTTGTAACTAAGTCAAACCTGCTTTAATTAATGCCATTAATCCCTTATTAATTGCACAATCAAACGTAGAAAACGGAAGTTTAAAAGAAAAAGTTAACTCCCCTAGGAGAGAGTTGTCCGCCCCTAGGAGAGCTCTCCACTCAAATCCAGCGTGGTCACTATATAGGCGACTGTAGCCTCATTTCTCATCCTCTTTCTCAAACCGAGACCAGTAGTGAAACAAGGCCGCGGTACGAGGGGACGGAAGGGTGGGCACATTAAATTAAAGCAGGTTTGACTTAGTTACAAACAGAAACATTGTTTATAAATGTTTGATGTTTGTTGCCTAAGTCTTAAACCTGCTTTAATTAATACCATAGTACCAACATACGGAGGTGGGAACCTCGGTCTTGTAGTATATCAAAGTAGGCTAAGTGACCGCTGGAATGACACAGAAAACATGGGCATAGCATGAACAATCCATAATCAACAAATGAAACCTTGGTTATCAACATAAAAAGGTTAAACATGTGAATAAGATACTGATGTACTTATCTTTGATTGTTCACAGCCATGTAGCTGTGTTTGTGGTGTGGAAATTATTAGTTTCCCCCCGAGAGAGTACCGCAACGAAGTGTATTAGTACTACTCGGGAAGCCGTCTATACCAAGAGAGAACCTCAACCACTGGGATATACAGTCTACTTGGTAAGGCTTATTTATCTTGGCTGTTCCTAAGACCGGTCGAGGCAGGGTCTGTTCCGGGCCTAGTGATCGCCAAGTCACACCACTCTCAGTCCACAATCGTCTTCCATCCAACCATCATTCTAGGGAGTTGAGTGCAAAAGACGGCGCTGAGATCATTGAGAAGGACGTCAGATTCAACCTGAAGGACACAATCAAAAACCGCAGTTAAGGTAAAGATCACACTCACCATGGATACATACATCTTAGGGTGATGATACAGTGTCTGACATCTCTTTAGAGGATCCAAGGTCGTCCATCTGACTTATTTCTTCCTTCCATATGAGATCAATCAATTGTGGACCAATAGTATGAATGAGATGAGATGATACAGCAATTTGCAGATTTGCTGTGATGATTCAAACTGCCGCCCCCCCCCTTTTTTTGGAATTTAGTTGACCACGTGCTGGGCCGCTATTAACGGCCCAAACGTGGATATCCCTTCTGCCTGGACTGACATATCTCTCAGATAGAAGTTGGTGAACGTGGAGTTCGCCGTCCAGGCACAAGATTGGACAATGTCATGGAGGGACAAATTCTTCCATAATGGCCATGACGAAGCAATGGCGCGAATCTCATGAGAAGAGGCATTCGACAACAGAGGGGGAGCGTCTATGGCCAATTGATAAGACCATTTAATGGTTTTCTTCAACCACGCGGCGATGGTATTTTTGGTAATGTCATGCAAAGCCGATGGCCGAAGAGACAGAAATAACAGGCGCCGAGAGCCGCGAGCGGAATCGGTACCAGTAAGATAGTGGCGAATAGCCCGGACCGGGCATAACAGGAGGTCGTCTTCGAGCCCATGCACAAAGTCTGACAACGCCGGAATGGAGTACGATCGTTGAGCGCACGGACCTGAACGCACAGACTCATTTTTGGCAATAAATTCAGGAATGGGCCGAAAAGAAATGCGAGACCAATCCGCCGTCCAGGTCATGGAAGATCTTTCAAGAGCATGAAGTTCAGATACTCTAGACGCTAAAGCAAACGCCGCCAAAAAGGCGGTCTTATAAGACACAGCTTTAATAGAGGCGGATTCCAAAGGTTCAAAGGGCGGACGAATCAGAGCACACAGAACCACACCAATATCCCATTTCGGTAACAGTTGACGCGTACGGCGAGACTGTAACGCGAAGGCGCGAATGAGCGCAGAGATATTATCATTTAGACTAATGTCTACACCCGAAGTAAGGCGTAACACCCTAGCCAGAGCAGATCGATACCCTTCAATGGTGCTGATTTGAAACTTCTTATCACGATGAAGATGAAGGAGAAAGTCAGCTACTAGGGAAACAGAGGCAGAGTCGGGATCGGCATCATGTCCTCGGCACCAAAAGACGAAATAGGCCCATTTCGCCTGATAGAGCTGCGCTGTGGAAGATCGATTGGCTGAAACCATCGTTCGTGCAACCTCTGCTGAAAATCCCTGGACTGCGAGTGCATTCTGGATAGTCTGCAAACGTGTAGGTTGAGCCACCGAGGGTTGTGATGAAATATCCCGTGCGGTTGACGTAACAGGCCGGGCCACACTGGCAAACGACGTGGCGGGGCGGTGAGAAGCGGGAGCAATACCGGAAACCACTGTCGCCGAGGCCACCACGGGACTACGAGAAGAATGATGCAGTCGTGACGGGAAATCTTCTGAAGTACTTCCAGGATTAGGGCGATCGGCGGATATGCATAAGCCAGGAAGTTGTCCCAATTGATTGACAGGGCGTCGATGTCGAAGGCTTGAGGATCCCGAATCGGACTGACAAACAGGGTCAATTGGGCGTTGTTTCTCGTAGCAAACAGATCGATCAGCGGCGACTCCCAGATGATGGAGATCTGCTGGAACACCTCCGGATGAAGTTGCCACTCGGTCTGAAGAACGGTGTCCGGACGCGATAAGCTGTCCGCTAAGACATTGAGCCGGCCCGGAACATGGCGGGCGTGTAGATGAATGTGATGACAACGAGTCCACTCGTAGAGATCCCACACAAGGCGAAACATTGGAAGCGAGCGTGTTGTTCCCAACTTGTTGATGTGAGCAATCACTGTGGAATTGTCCGTCGCAATGAGAAGAGACGAGTACATGAGACGATGACTCCAATGTTGCACCGCCAGAATGACTGCCTTCATCTCCAGAAGGTTGATGTGAAGACTGGCATCCAACGTTGACCATCTGCCGGATACTACTAATTCGTCCAGATGGGCACCCCAACCGGTCTCGGACGCATCGGTGTACAGATGATGACTCGGAGCCGGAAAACGGAATGGAACGCCCTGCATGACGTTGAGCCGGGATTGCCACCAGATCAGATATGGATGAAGAGACGTCAATACCGGCACCGCTGGATTGATGGAAGGTGTCTGTAGGTAAGGATACAGATGATACTGTAGTGGACGCACCTGTAGTCGGCCGTAATGAGTTAGGTCCTGAGTGGAAGTGAGCAAACCTACCAAACTTTGCCACTGTTGACGTGTCCGTGACGTTGATGACAAAAACTTTCGGATCAACAGCTGAATTTTGTCCCAACGATCTTCCGGAGGATATACCAGTTGATGATGAGTATCGAACACTGCGCCGATGTAACGGCGAACTTGAGCCGGGACCAACTCTGACTTGAGAGGATGAGGAATGAATCCTAGATGACGTAAGACCAGAAGTGTGAACTGGACTTGCATGTTGAGACGGGACTCGTCCGCTGCCCATAGGAGGATGTCGTCTATATAAACCTCTATCTGAATACCCCGCAGGTGTAGAAAAGCCATGACCGGGGAGGTAATGCGGGTAAACAGCCAAGGGGCTATGTTGACCCCGAATGGTAGAACCTGCCATTCGAAACGGCGTTCGTTGACAACGAAGCGGAGATAACGGCGATGACGAGGATGAATTGGAACATGAAGATACGCGTCCTGCAGATCGACTGAGGCCAGCCAATCCCGAAGATGTACACGGGCCCGAATCGATGAAACAGTCGGCATCTTGAAATGAGGGGGGGGGGCGAGATGAAACTTGTTTAACACTTTTAGATCGATCACCATCCGCATCTGGGGCGAGTCTTTCTTGGGAACCAGAAACACGTGGCTGTAGAACCCAAAACTGTCCTCTGTCGGCGGTAACTCTCTGACCGCTCCCTTCTCCATGAGCGTGTTGACTGACGACAGAAGAGTCTGCACGTGACTCGTACACGAATTAGCGCAGATAGGGCGCAGTTGGGGCGCAGTTAGGGCGCACTCTGAGAATAATAGCATGAATGATCATGTACATGTACTGGTAGGGCGCAGTCGGGGCGCAGATAAGGAGCAATAGCTTCTTCAAGTAAAAGTCTGATTTTTTTGTTGAAATAATGTTATTAAATTTAGTATGAAAGTCCAAATTTTACATTAATGAATTTATAGCCCAGAATAGTGAAGAAAGCAAACAGTCTGAATTTTTGGGAAAAACTTTTTTTTACTAAGACATGCATGCACATGTCTTTAAAATGACACACATGCATATGTGATTACTAGCTAAATGAATGTTGGTGAAAAAAGTTCAGAAGGCACAAGTATACATGTAGGGTTCACTCTGAATTTTAGATAAAATGGTTATGTCCAGAGGGCGCATTTAGGGCGCATTTAGGGCGCAGTCTGAGTTCTTGAAAAAGTAGTTATGTCCACAGGGCGCAGTCTGAAGTTTGGAGAAAACATCAATGTCCACAGGGCGCAAGTAGGGCGCAGTCTGAATATGAGAGAAAATTTCAAACTAAATAAGGCGCAGTTAGGGTGCGCGCCCTATCTCTAGCTTCTAGGGCGCATTCCTGAAGGGCGCAATTAGGGCGCAGCAGGGTGGATGGGATGAAGAAATGGGGCGCAATTAGGGCGCAGTAGATAGACAAGGCGCAAGTAGGGCGCAATGGGGGAGCGCGCCCTAAATAGGGCGCGCGCCCTATTTCCGTGAGGGTCGCTACTTGAGAGAAAGTGGAGGTGTGAATTTCCATTGAGTCTTCATTCAAGCATTTTTAATGTTTTAGATTGAAGGGAATTTCTCGGCAATGCGCTGAGACAGATGTATTTTTTGACAACCAATCTTTTATTTGAGACTTTATCGAAACAGATCCAAATATTTGATTATCGGTGTTTTATTTATTATGGTCAACTTAACGCACTTTTATTCTACATTGCAGGTTTGTTTGCTCCATGGACATATTGAAACTAGAGGAATGACCGCCTTTTCTCCGGATATTATTCGCATATCCACATATTTCTTCGTTATGTTTATATTTTGTTGTAAGATTCTAACCAATAAACATATGATTGTGCAAGTCCCATATCCCTATCCAGCAGGACTATACGTGGAAGAAACTAATTTCCGGTGAGCATATAGGTAAGAATCCTGGTTGATTAGTAAACAATATTGCCAAGCTGTCAATTTATTGTCTAGCCATAATAATAGTAAAGTGATCAGCTTTTTTGTCTGTTCTATTGGTCTACACACAGCTTGACTTTCGAGCCACGAAGGACGCAAGAGTTACTTCCGGAGGCGGCATCCACGGGCATTTGCTTTATTACTACCATAATTCAAATAAATGGACGTTCATGGGAAGTATCGCTGAAGGGATTGTTCATTTCAAAGACATTATTAAATAAAAGGCAACAAGTGTCTTTGATTTTATACGTTTTGTTTATTCACAGTTGCACATTTCCGGGCCAGTTTTAATTGATCACTCCGGGCTCTAAATAAGCCATGCAGTTTTGTTCCATGAAAAATATATTTAAGTGCATTTCTGGAAGGTTGGACATATATGATCTCATCTTTAGTACTATACACATCGTCTTTCACATCCAGCTTATTTGTTTTTCTCACCACAACCGATACTTCATTCACTATGGAACAACATACAGGAAATCAAGGTAAGTTCACATAAATTTTATTACTGATCGTATGCCCCTAGGGCTAAAGAAAGTACACATGACCGACTCCAGCCGATTACATACAAAAATATGAAGTATATAACAGAAAGATACAAACATACACCATTCGTACGACATATATATATAAAAGATAAAATGTTTGGATGAAGATATATTGGTGTACTTAAATCGAATTCTATATACACTCGTCTACAGCAAGCAAGGGCTTAGGGCACTAACAAAAAAGAACGTTGAAACAAAGTCCAAATAAATAGTTCATTCAACTCAGGCCGAGCTTTTTGGAGTGGACAAGTGTATGGTGTCGCTTCTTGTCCGCGTCAGAGAGAAATACATACTGGCACCCGTTCTGGCACACTTCACGTTTCCCACTCGGCAAATGAGCATCAAGTTTAGGGTCTACATATCTTGGGATATCTAATAAACGTAGAAGGGTAAGATATTCCCCCCTGCTCCTCGCTGGGTCTGTCACTGGAGATGGCATCTTGCCTCCAAACGAACTCAATATGTCGAAGAATTTGAGGGCATGGATTGGGTTTGTGGTACAGCTGCCAAATGACAACTTCATCGCCATATAATAGGATTAAGCAACTTCTTTGTTACTTGAAGATCTTGACCGAATTAAGAATTGTACCATGAAATTTAAATAAAACCTTCAGTTGATGGACCGCGATATCCGTATGAGAAGCGACCCTTGAAGTTTAATCAATTAGTATTTGCGTCGAAAGGATGCAATTTAAATAACAGAATAAAGATTGAACAAATATTACGTTGGTTATTTTTTCAATGTTAAACTTCAGACTTTATGTTTTGTTTGTTTTTAATTTTTCAGTCGCTAGATGGGCTTTGCTGTTGTTTGACGAAGATGGGTGCACGATGGTCACGAAAACAGTTAACCTGGAACTGACAAGCTCGGAGATGATACGGCCATCCGCAGTTCTGACCTTCCGTCACGGGAAAAGCGATTATCTGGCCGAAATCCTTGCCTTGGCAGGTAAGACCGTCTTTCATATATTTGTTCAATTTTAGTATTTCGCATAATATACATATAGATTGTTAGCAAATTGTTTGATTAAAAACGTTTGTCGCGGTATTTGGACGTAAATAAAACCAGTTGCTTTTCTCAATTTCCCTGACCTTTTATTTTCCAAAACACGATATACGAAAAACTTTTCGCAAACAAATTTCTCGCCACTCCTCAATGAGAAGGAAAGCCAGTTCATCACATGTCAATTTTGTTCTTTTAGATAATAAGCAAGATTTGAACCAATTTGAGTTGGAGTGGCAGGATTCTGGACGTTCAGACGCAATAGAAGCAGCCAAGAATCGGAAAGACGTCGGCGGATATTTGGCACTTCAACCTCCAATCTCCGATGCGTACAGCCAAGCAAAAGACGTGCTGTGCGATGCCGTCGAGACTTTGTCTGGGGAACTTCTCGATTTGGACTGCCTGATCACTGACCAAACTTTTCACGTCGACAACAGCCTTGTGGGTGATGTACGGCGCCTGAAAGATAACCAAGACATTCTCATGGCGAACCAAGCGTTGATGTTGGCGAACCAGGCGGCATTGACAGCAGCCGTACAAGACATTAAAGATATGTTACAACGGAAGTTAAAGAAGGCAACCCCGACTACCAGCACAGTAACTCCTTGTGTGCCAGTGACTGTTCATGTGGATGATTTCACTTCCACAGGAATTACCAGACAGACAATCCAACCAGATGAACGGTCGCCCCTATCTTCAAGCGAACCAACAACGCCGACCACCCACCGATCTCTACCGGACCAGGATTTCGACATCCCGGAAGAACTTGCACTCGCTCTAACGCCGACGCAATCGGAGGTTCTGTATCCTGTAGTCACACAGTCAGAGTCTTCGAACACGACAGTTAATAACGAAAGGCCGAGACAATTGAACGATAATGGCCAACAGAGAGTGAACATTGGATCTGCTCGCAACCCCGTGTTGGCAGATCGGAAGAAGTATGAAAAGGCAACAAGACTCCAGACTCCGCAGAGGTTTATTCTGTCAGTGATGGACATTGTATTTTCAAACAACGAGATGGCAGAATCAAGTCTTCTGGGAGGCAAGTTTACCTACAAGGGTGTGCACGTTATGAAGAAGCCGTTATGCAAATTCAAAGTGAACTCGATCATCAAGCAGGCATCCATTTTGTTTGACAGACGAGTCGAAGATCTCCTCAATGACCAGGTTATTCGGAATGCCATCAACTCCAAATGCAGAGGAAAGAAACTGTTATGTCAACCCCTGATTCGAGACTGTGAACTTGAATATGATAACTTGGATATGGACAGTGATATTTATTAACATACATTTCCTCAATCACATTGTTAAATTTCTCAACTCAATACTCTGTTGAATAATAAATATATAATGTACATATTTTATATCCGGTTTTCATTTCCCTTTTTATGCGCATGAAGCACAATGGCCGTATATGAGAATACGTTTTTAGTTTTCATATAGGCTTTGCCTGTTCACCGATCCCATTCCATTACATTGTTGGAATAAAATATTGTTTAAACCAATAACAAAGAGAGATCAACAAATATGCGCTATGAAGAGTAATAAATGACATGTGAGAAATTGAGGAATTAACACGGTGGGATACAGCCCATAGCAAATTAAGAAGTAATAAACAATGGTTATTTTGATTACCCACTCGAATCCCAACGGCGAAACAAGACTAGTTAATTCTTGTTAATTACATACACGATCTCTCATAACTGGATCGACGATACCAAGTGACAAAATAATCTCTCTGTATGAAAATGTCATGCGGCGTTGCTCTAAAAGTTGTAAATGTGCAACCACGGGTATCCGACTTCTATCGAAATTACAAACTTCAGACGAATAGAGTACTCATCACGTATAGATATTTGCAGATGTAACTTTAAAAGCTTACCAAACAAGGCGCGCTTCAAAAGCGCAAATTGAACAAAAACAAAATTATGAGTTACACCATTAGAAAACCGTTATCTATGGTGAATGTCTTGTAAATTTCTGCGCTTACGCATCGTCCTGAAAGAGAAAAAATATACGCATTAGATTGTAATGTTTCACTCGACATTTATCTGTAATCAAACGTAATAATAATTGTTAAAGTAAAACTATGATCATCTCATTCCAAAAATTACAAATATTGTCCATAAAACAAATAAACGACTACCAGGTGTTAATTTTTGTTGACAAATTTTTCAATCATACAGACCTAATTCCAAACACTTTCAGATCATATTTTTCAAAATTATCTGTTGTCCACAGGTACCCAACTAGACAGGCTAAATTAAATTTATATCGCGATTTTTACTACTCTGACTTATAGTACTAATATAAAGGGTCCCAAAATATGGAACAATTTACCCTCTCAGTTAAAATCTCACGTTTCGCTCTCATTATTCAAATCGAGGATATATAATCGTATTTATTCCTGGAACATAATTAGACATCTATTCTGTTTGCCGTCTGTGGAAGTTGGAAATTAAATTTGTGTTTTCGTCTCACTATGATGGAGTTTACCGCATATTATCATCTTTGTAAATATAATAATTATTTTGGGATAAAACAAACCCCTCAGGGTTTTCATCCCGCCACTATTATATTTTGTTTACTAAACATTATTGTTATGCATGGTGAAATAAAAATCAAATCAAATCAAATGGTAATCTAGAACTGACTTTTTTGAAGCCGCATTCCAAAATGCGCAAAGCCCGTATTCTGCAAAATACATAAGATTCGAATCGCACGTTCATAAAACGATATCATGGTTCCATAATATTTTGTTTATTAACGAATTACACCGTAACCGATTCTAAGATATAGTCAAGCAGCACACGTATAGCAAAAATCTGGAGAATAAAAACAACATTAATTTGTGTTCCGTTCTCATAATCCGTTTTTCACGGCCTCCAGCGACACAGCCGTTGTTGTTGTTTTTGCGTCTGTAAAGCGGGACTACTTTCGAGCCCATCGTTTCCCAGGAGACTTTCAATCGTTTGCTAGAAAACGTCTGCACCTTTGTTCGAGGTGTGAAAAGACGACCGGCACCCTTACCGTAGATTGCCGGAGATTTCCGGCGATCGTCTTTATCTGACCGGCGTTTTTTAAAAAACAATCAACTCATACACCCATCGTTTGCATCAACGTTTTTTTTCATCGTTTAAAACGTCTAGCAAACGAACGATGGATGGATACGGTCCCTAAGTCAAACCTGCTTGAATTAATGCCTTTTATTTCCGATTAAATGCACAATCAAACGTAGAAAAACGGAAGTTAAAAGAAAAAAACCAACTCCCCTAGGAGTTGTCTGCCCCTAGGAGAGCTATCCCATTCAATCCAGCGTGGTTACTATAAAGGTCATTGTAAGCCTTATTCCAATCCTCTTTCTCAAACCGAGACCAGTAGAAAACAAGGCCGCGGTACGAGGGGAAGGAAGGGAGGGCACATTAAATTCAAGCAGGTTTGACTTCGTAACAAATAGAAACATTGATTATAAATGTTTAATATTTGCTTCCTAAGTCTTAAACCTGCTTGAATTAATGCCTCAGTACCAACATATGGAGGTGGGAACCTCGGTCTTGAAGTAGTTCCAAAAGTAGGCTAAGTAACCGCTGGAATGACACAGAAAAACATGGTATGTATTAGCATGAAGCAATCAATCAATCAACAATTTTAAACCTGGTCAAGGACGAAAAGGTTAAAATGTGAATAAGATACAGTTGTACTTATCTTGATTGCTACATCCATGTAGCTGTGCTTGTGGTGTGGAATTAATTTCAACCGAGAAGAGGGACCCTTACCCGCAGGATGTTAGGTCTACTCGGGAAGCCGTCTATATCAAGAAGAGGGACCCCTACCCTCAAGTGCTAGGTCTACTTGATAAGGCTTTCTGCATGCAAAATCTTGGCTGTTCCTAAGTCCGGGTGAAGCAAATAAACAGTCCGTGCCTAGAGGTCGCCAAGCCACACCACTCTCAGTCCACAAACGTCTACGTCCAACTTGCTTCTTGGGAGTTGATCGTAGATGACGCAGCTGAGATCATGATAAGGAAGACAGATTCAACCTGAAAGACACAATCAAAACCGCAATTAAGGTAAAGATCACACTCACCATGGAGTCAGGCATCTTAGAGAAATGATTTAGTGTCCGACATCTCTTAGAGGATTCAAGGTCGTCCATCTGACTTATTTCTTCCTTCAATATGTGATCAATCAAATGTGGACCAATAGTATGAATGAGATGAGATGATACAGCAATTTGCAGATTTGCTGCGATGATACAAAATGCCGCCCCCCCCCGTTTTTTTAAAAATTTAGTTGACCACGTGCTGGGCATCTATACGCGGCCCAAGCGTAGTCATCCTATCTGACTGGACTGACATATCTCTTAGATAGAAAATTGGAGAACGTGGAGTTCGCTGTCCAGACACGACTGGACAATGTCAAGGAGGGGCAGGTTCTTCCATAAATCTCAACAAAAGAAACCTGGCCGGTAAAGCCGAGGGTAATATGGAGTAGTAATAGAAGATACTAATCTAACTTATCTTTTGAGTGTCTTCCCTTAAAAGGGTAAATCATGCATATGATACAGAATATACTTATTCTTGAGTGCCTCCATCCATGTAGCTGTGCTCGTGGTGTGATATGTAAACTCTACCAAGATGACAGGATCCTCTACCACTCGGGTTGTTAGGTCTTCTTGGTCTTAGAGGGCGCCAAGCCACGCCATTCTCAATCCACCAACGACTTGCGTCCAACTTGTCTTGTGAGATGAGCGTAGGATACACAGCTGAGATCATCCAGAAGAAAGTCAGTTTCAAGCTGAAAGACACAAGCAAAACCGTAGTTAAGGCAAAGATTAAAACTCTCAAAGTGTCAGACCACTTAGATTGATGATTAGAGAGTCCATGGTCGTCTATCCGACTTATTCCTTCCTTCAAAGACGATCATGATGAAGTTTTAAAATTGAAACATACTTGAGACAAATGTTAGCTTGGAGAACCCGGGAATCGATTCCGGTACCTCTCGCACGCAAAGCGAGCGCTCTACCATTTGAGCTAGCTTCCCTGGAGCAAGATGGCTGCCTTGCTGCAATGGTGACAAATTCTGCCCCCCCCCCTCTCTTCTTGAAAGAACTAACCACGTGCTAGGTAGCCCTTAGTGGCCTAAGCGTGGTCACACTGACTGCACTGACATATCACACAGATAGAAATTTGTGAACGTGGAATTTGCAGTCCAGACACAAGAACTGGACAATATCATGAAGGGACAAGCTCTTCCATAAAGGCCATGAGTAGCGATGGTACGAAACACATTAGAAGAAATGGAAGCCAGTAGTGGGGGCGTCAATAGTATATCTACCTTCTGGCAATTGATAAGACTATTTTATGGTCTTCTTCAACTACGCGGCTTTTTTAAATATCAAGCCTTGCTGACCGGCGAAGGGATATGATAACCGTAGCCGAAAGCCGCGAACGAAATCGGTACGAGTAAGATAGTGACGGAAGGCTCGAACAGGATCTAGCAGAAGATCGACCCCGAGGCCATGTACAAAGTCTGACAACGTAGGAATGGAGTACGACGTTGAGCGCACGGACCTGAACGAACAGACTCATTTTTGGCAAGAAATTCAGGAATGGGCTGAAAAGAATGCAAGACCAATCCGCTGTCCAGGTCATAGAAGATCTTTAAAGAGCATAAAGATGAGACACTCTGGACGTCAAAGCAAACGCCGCCACAAAGGCCGTCTCATAAGATACAGCTTTATAGACGCAGACTCTAAGGGTTCACAAGATGGTAAATCAGGGTACACAGAACCACACCGATATCCTATTTCGGTAACAGTTGGCGAGTACAACGCGACTGTAATGCGAAGGCGCGAATAAGCGCAGAGATATAATCGTTAAGGCTAAAGTCGGTACCAAAGGTAAGACGTAACACGCTAGCCAGAGCAGATCGATAGCCCTCCATGGTGCTAATATGAAACTCCCTATCCTGGTGAAGGTGAAGGAGGAAGTCAATTGCGAGGGAAATAGAATCGGGGACGGTATCACGTCCTCGGAACCAGGACCAATATAGGAACGTAGCAAGTAAGGTCCTACATATAATAAACAACCTTAAGGTTGATGACAGAACCATAATGTCAAAGTCTAACCATTGGTGTAACGGTCTATACAGGAATAAAGTACTTGATGGAGAAAGCCGGAAAAACTGTCCAAGTACACCACGAAAACATTGTGTTGTTTAAGCACAATCCTAAGGTAAATGGATCTCAACACAATGTTTGTGTGTTAAAGTCAACATGGTTCTTTGTTAAAACAACACTGTGCTGAATACAATTAAAGGTGACTAGTCCGTCATTCACATTCCCGCCGTCGTCCTCAGAGAATATCCACGTCCATAATCCAAAGACCTATTCCATATAACAGTATTTGACCAAATACTGCCGATTGTAATACAATTTTGATATTCTGAACTCCAGACTGGAAACAACAAGGTCTGGACAGGACTCTCTTCGTAGAGTAACGACGAACCTAAGTAAATCACAATGTGAAAAACCCGAGAAGAATTGATACAAGTGGAAAGATGACGCCAAACGAACGGACTTCCCCTCCCGCCGATGAAGAATCAAAGGGGGTGCCGATGAATGGATATAAAATATGCATCTCGCAAATGAAGAAATGACGTGACAAACGGCGTTATGGCGTACCGGAAACGTCTAACCGATGTAATAGAACGACGCACAGGTGTATGAGAGACACATGACGGCGTAATGAACATGCCGTCAAAGGTGTAATAGGAAAGCGTAATGTGAAAAATGCGAGAAACGTTGTATATGATAAACAACGTAGTGATTTCCTAATTCACAACAACTTAATGTATATACATGCTCAAACTGGAGCAGGATACAAACTTATAAAAGTACACGACGTAACAGAAGGGCGTTGCAAACAGTAACCCCGAAGTCGAATGTAATAAATTTTCCTTCTCTTTAAATGCAGTAGAGATGAACATATTAAATGTTTGTAGCGTTAATCACCAAATGTAAGCTCAATGAGATAAATGGGATTATGGATCTTTGTGTCAGTGAACATGAAATAATGTGTCAATGAATATGGTTACATTATGACCTCTCCTGATGTAATTTGTCTCCTGTACATGAAATTCAGTACTGGAGTTTTATATGGAGAGAATATTAAACATTTACAACAATGTTACTATCAATAACCAAAAAGTCACACAATCGACATCCAGAACAAAGATTTTTCCAGGAAACCAAAACAAATCCTTAAAGGATTTTTAAATTCCCGAAGAGAGGAAAAACATTTAAGGTCTCTCGCCGGCAGGAAAATGAGGTTATTCAAAAATTTTGAATTTGAAATGACCTAACACGAACAAATTTGTCGAGAA
>JAVTVY010036566.1:0-16159 GCA_036873755.1 Hanleya hanleyi
GAATGGAAGTATAAACATGATCAAGGTATCAGATTTCTATGTGACCTGTAACAGATCGTATCTACAGTTTCATCTATTCAGTTTCAGATTTCTCTATGACCTGTAACAGATCATATCTACTGTTTCAGTTTCAGATTTCTCTATGACCTGTAACAGATCATATCTACTGTTCATCTGTTCATTTTCAGATTTCTCTATGACCTGTAACCGATCATATCTGCTGTTTCATCTGTTCAGTTTCAGATTTCTCTGTGACGTGTAACAGATCATATCTACTGTTTCATGTGTTCAGTTCAGATTTCTCTATGACCTGTAACAGATCATATCTACTGTTTCATCTGTTCAGTTTCAGATTTCTCTATGACCTGTAACGGATCATATCTACTGTTTCATCTGTTCAGTTTCAGATTTCTCTATGACCTGTAACAGATTGTATCTACTGTTTCATCTGTTCAGTTTCAGATTTCTCTGACCTGTAACAGATATCTACTGTTTCATCTGTTCAGTTTCAGATTTCTCTGTGACTTGTAACAGATTGTATCTACTGTTTCATCTGTTCAGTTTCAGATTTCTCTGTGACCTGTAACAGATCGTATCTACTGTTTCATCTGTTCAGTTTCAGATTTCTCTGTGACCTGTAACAGATCATATCTACTGTTTCATGTGTTCAGTTCAGATTTCTCTATGACCTGTAACAGATCATATCTACTGTTTCATCTGTTCAGTTTCAGATTTCTCTATGACCTGTAACGGATCATATCTACTGTTTCATCTGTTCAGTTTCAGATTTCTCTATGACCTGTAACAGATTGTATCTACTGTTTCATCTGTTCAGTTTCAGATTTCTCTGACCTGTAACAGATCATATCTACTGTTTCATCTGTTCAGTTTCAGATTTCTCTATGACCTGTAACAGATTGTATCTACTGTTTCATCTGTTCAGTTTCAGATTTCTCTGACCTGTAACAGATCATATCTACTGTTTCATCTGTTCAGTTTCAGATTTCTCTGTGACTTGTAACAGATTGTATCTACTGTTTCATCTGTTCAGTTTCAGATTTCTCTGTGACCTGTAACAGATCGTATCTACTGTTTCATCTGTTCAGTTTCAGATTTCTCTGTGACCTGTAACAGATCATATCTACTGTTTCATCTGTTCAGTTTCAGATTTCTCTGTGACCTGTAACAGATTGTATCTACTGTTTCATCTGTTCAGTTTCAGATTTCTCTGACCTGTAACAGACTGTATCTACTGTTTCCTCTGTTCAGTTTCAGATTTCTCTGTGACCTGTAACAGATCGTATCTACTGTTTCATCTGTTCAGTTTCAGATTTTTCTGTGACCTGTAACAGATCGTATCTACTGTTTCATCTGTTCAGTTTCCTCTGTGACCTGTAACAAATCGTATCTACTGTTTCATCTGTTCAGTTTCAGAGATCTCTATGACCTGTAGTAACTTCTGCTACCTAGATATTAGCCAGTATAGAAGACAGCCTTACCTGCCGGTTAAAACCCTGAGAGAGGAAGTCAGCAGGTCTTGTCAGTCTCTTGCAGTCCAGGTCAAGTCGTTCTCTGGCTTCCCTTGCAAGCCCGCGAGTTACTCTCATTGGCTAGAGGGCAATCAGCGCCCTCTACCAAGGGGGGAGAGAGAGAGGAGACAACTCTTGTAATATTAAAGCAATTGTCTCCCCTGCTACACTGGCCTAATGTTCGTTAATAGTCTGTGATATTCTATCACTGAAATGTGAGAAAACCTATTCTTACTACACTCTTCCCCCTTTTCTTTTTTGAGGAAGGGCGTACCAGCGACTGCAGTCTAAAACTCCAGCAAAGTATTCGCAAGGATAAAAAACATACCATAAAAGTACGGAACTGTACCTAAAGCTTCCTCTACTTTGAACTGGGCTAAAAACCGGACATTACCTAATAACAAACTACGTAATATTAAAATACCCAACCCCAGATCATGGAAGCTGATCTCTATCCCCAACCCTCAGGTCGATTTTTCAACAGACCTCTAATTTCCCAAAGAAGACCCAAAGGAGCTGGAGCGAACTGATCCACTTTGGTACCAGTCCGACTCACTCTGGAATCTACCTTTCCCCCAACCTCTCCTTCCCCTCATAAATTAAGGGCTCACTCAATTTTATAATGTCAGCCCCTCTTAAACTGAGAGCCTGGCTACACTGTACAGCCTGTCAAGAAACAGACGACTAAGGAAATACTTGCCAGACTCTCCTAAATTGAGGGACTGACTATATCAGACAGTCCAAAAATATGTTTGACAAAATGCACCTGACATTTTATAATCTGTCAGCCCCTCTTAAACTGAGAGACTAGCTACACTATACAGCCTGTCAAGAAACAGACCGACTAATGAAATAATTGCCAGACTCTCCTACATTGAGGGACTGACTATATCAGACAGTCTATAAAGTTTTGACTAACTGACTATAGCGACAGTAACTTTTAGACTGTCAGCACTCGATGAGAGCTTGCTCAGTTTGAAAACCTATCAGTCCCTATTAAATTGAAAGACTGGCTATAATCAGGCTGATCAAGGAATAACTGCCAGACTCAAGTAACTAGAGGGACTGGCTATATCAGATATCCCATCAAGAGTAGACTGACTAAGGCAATAACTGCAAGACACTCAGTCTCTCAATAGTTGATTGACTGGCTAGCGAACATAGTCTGACTAAAACAGTAACTGCCTGTCAGTCCTCCATACATTGTGGGACTACTCATATAGCTCAAGGCTTCAGGAAACCAGTATCCTCTGTATGCATCAACAGAGACACACATGAAGAATCAATGCATGTGAAACACCCGTGCACAAGGTGCCGCTAACACGTCAACTCAACATGTGGATGAATCTGCAGGACCAGAAGGAATATCGGAATCCATTGAACAGAAGTGCACTGCGTTGCTGATGTTACCGCATTATTGCCAATGATCTAGCCAGGGTCTGAATAAACATATCCAAAATGATCCCCGAATTTGATCAGACATAATGCTCCACAGTGAGCATTCAACCAAACAAGGTCAAGGCTTGTCCGATGTCTGACTTTTATTTCAGACCCTGATTCAATAAATTTAAACCGGGATGACAAACACCGGTGCATAACTCACTGGGGCTTCCATAGAGAAGACACAAGCAGAGTTGTGGCCACAAACTCCTTTGGCCCTGTGTTTCCAACATGGATTGCCCCGTCATTCTCTCCCCTTGTTAAATCATCCATCACAATTCGCACACACCTCGGCAAAAACTCATTTAGCATCCAAGTAACTTCCATTTAACCAATGCCGAATGATGTGGCCAACCGTGAGGGTTGTTAACCCACAGATAAATTACCCAACCCGCCATTCCACAACCCCATCCACTACACTTTCACTCAAACCATTCTCCTAACCCTCTAAAAGTTGAACATATCTCCACTGCAACACACATTGCACATTTTTCCAACACACATCACATGTTCTCCCAACACACCAACTGTTCTAAAATAGGTACACACACCACACTCTACTGAACACTCAATCTACCAAAAATAATCATTCTGAAATATTGGTCCACACACCACAAATCCACCAACACACCATTATCCAACACAGCACATCATTATCCAACATCCACACATATCACAGATTTCTTGTCAGACATTTTATCATTTTTTTTTATCTTTCCCCCAACAACCAAAAAACAACCTACACAACATCAAACCAAAATGCCACATCACCTATATCAAAATACAAAGACATCACCAACATCAAAATCAACTCAAAACAGTGTGCTAGATGGCGCCACATGCCATTGCCCACTGCCAATCTGCATTGCCCCCTAACATTACCAATGCTAAAAGAGAACTAAACTGAAGCATTGTCCAAACCGGTCATCATGCATCAACATTTTACTGCAGGAACCCCCATGTTCCCAATAACCAGGGCCTTCTTCCTAAAGTCAACGACACAGCCATAAGCGGACAGAAAGTCCGAGCCCAGTAACAAATCCTGAACCACCGGGGCTACAACCATGTCTCCAAAACAGTTAAACCCTGCAATGGAAAGGGGAACCTGTCGAACCAACATTCCCATACTGGCCGTACCCTGAAATGCACCAGTTAGCTTAATGGGAGTGGATGACAGTCCCATAAGCCCTAACTTTCCAAATAATTCTGGACTCATCACTGTTACCTGAGAAGCAGTATCCACTTTCGCACTCACTGGAACGGACCCGACCCTGACCGGAACTACCATTGCCCCCTTCCGAGCCCCAGACACGGTAACGCCTCGAACGGCAGCAGTCGACCCGGCACCATCCGACGAGGCAGGTCCTCCTGTGGTAACCAACCCGTCCAGATTAGTGCGAATGGGGCAACTTCGACTTATGTGCCCTAATTGGCGACAAAGATGGCATCGTATTTGGGGACATCGGAAGCTCTTATGCCCGTTTTTCCCACAAGAGTAACAGGTAACTCTGTTAATAGGGGCTTCACAGGCTACCGGTAGCTTGGGAGGAGTAACAAGTCTCAATGGAGACTCACCCCAACCCTCCCGTAAAAAATCCCCTCCCACAGGCTCGAGTTCTGTGGAAACTAGACGGACCTCTGCTACATTCAAAGCTTGATGATTATACAGTGAGGCGTTGACACATGTCAACGCATCCTGAATAGTTCTGGGGTCTTTCTCCATAGCAAACAAAACTATAGCCTGTGGTTCATGACAACCTTTGAAAAATTGTTCCACAGCTATCGATTCGACTAACTCACGTGGAGCCCCCGGATAACCCTTCACAGCTAACTCAACACACCTATAAGCAAAATCAGCCAAAGTGTCATCGGCCCCCCGCTCCTCCAACTGCAACCGATGTCGGATTGCTTGAGGAGGCTCGAGATCGCCATACCGTTTGTCTAAGGCTTCAAACAGCTCAGCGAAAGAATTACAAACTGCTTTCGGTAAGAAAGAGTAATACTCGATGGCCTTGCCATGCATGCACTCAGTCAAACGCTTTAGAGATTTGGCCTTGCTCCACTTCCGATCTTGAGCTTCTAATTCAAATTTAATTTTAAACGGCGACCAACCTTTGGCATCGCCGGAAAAAACTAATGTTTTCGGAAGTGAACGGCTGCTACTACGTGTAAAAGGTGATGCCGAGGGGCTACGGCCACGTGATGTTAAAGGGCTACGGCTACGCCAGCGTACTGTTCGAGGACCACGGAGAAGTCGACGTGATCTCGAACTCGCTTTATGTTGCCGGATAGGCTGCGAAACATTTGACCCTATTAAATTATCTCCCTTGTCCTCCTGACCATGAGCAATGTCAGAATGATCAATGGATGGAGAGGAATGGCTACCTTTGTGCTCCTCCCCAACCTTACTATGTGAAGGGACGAAAGGGTCAGAGATGGGCACAGAAGGGTGCTCCACCCTCTGATGATGCCCTGACCCCTCACAAGCATCCACCACTCCTGCATCCATATAATGTGCATGCTGGGTACCCTCACCAGAATTACATTCCCCACCCCCCAACCCCGGCATTTGCGCAACATTGACCACAGACAAATTTTCCTGCTCAACGTTGCCCATGGACAGCCTAACAGCACCATCACCAGTCTGCACTGAACTAGCATCAGCCCCCACCCCTCTAACCATTGGACTAGTCCCCTGGCCTTGCATCATGGTCATTATCATTCCAAGTTGTTCACCTACTGTTTCCCACTTCTCCTGGTTAGATACCAGCTGACCGATTTTGGTAACACATTCTTTCTGGTTAGTTGCCAGCTGATCGATTCTGATAACACATTCTGTCAAGGTCTGAGAGAGACTCTGAACAACAGATTCCCTTTCCCCCTTAAATTTTGAATGTGATTTTCCATCTCAGTTCGCAATTCGCCTACATGTTTTTCAATTAAATCTGAAACATACTCAGGGCAAATGGAAACATCTACCCCACTAATAAGAGAATTCTCCATCAAAGGATTCTTCTGGAATTGTTCAATATTATGTGCCATTGATACGTCTACTGGTACCAGTTCTGTCATGGTGTGAATTGTGGGACTCCACAACAATGCAAATGAAAATATTCAATAAACCGCAATACTCACTTCCAAAATGGCTGCCATAAAATAAATTTACCTGCCTTACTTGATTTGCCAAAATACTATCAACCAGACTCGCCTCCAATGGTACAAATCTAGCTACAATAAATTCCAACCAAGCTGCAGGAAAAGTGAAATGCGCAGTTCAAAATTTACCAGTCAATCAACTTGACAGCAATGGCTGTACAATAAATTTTGTTTTCTGTATAAAACAGAAATAAGTAGTTGTATCAACTACTCACACTCAGTGAGTTTCCACTCCAGAAACTCACTGGAAAAAATGAAGCACTTATGAGCTGAACGCACATACGTTACCGCAGTCAATGCACTCTAGTGTGCTTATTCAACTCAAATCCATCAGAAACAAAAAACAAAAAAAACAAGACTCTTCAAAACAAGTGCATCACGCGTTACCGCAGTCAACGCGTTGTTGCTACGTCCCTGTTAAGTCCAAAACTAGAGACAAACCAAGCCAAATAAGATACAAAATAATCGCTGTCGAGCCCAGTTAGTGCCTAAGGGCTCAATAGAATGTGTGTTGAATATCAAACAATCATCAAATGGTGTCAATCAATACCAAATGAGACGGGAGTTATCAACAATCAAAGGATCAAAACTCACAGAGTTGGCATTTTGCAATCGCCAACTAAATTATGGTTGCCTATTTAATAAATGTTCCCAAAATGAACTGGTGTTGCCCAACAATACCCAATACTCTAATCGGGTGCAATGTCGATGCTACACCAATTGGTTGTATTTATATATATTTTTTTTTTCAACTAAATATAAGAGAGTGTTTTAATAAACACTAATCACTCAACCAAAATCAGATGGTGTCACTTCACATCACCAGACCACAATATAATTGAGTGTAGCGCCGATATGTCAACACTCAAAAGAATTTTTTTTTTTTTTTTTTCAAAGTAAACCCAGGGACGAGTGTTTTAATAAACACTAATCACTCAACCAAAATCAGATGGTGTCACTTGACACCACCAGACCACAATCAAATTGATTGCAGTGTTGATATGTCAACACTCAAATCTCAAAATACCATCTGAGTTTGTGTTGTAATGAACACCAAACAATCAACCACATTCACCAGATCAAAATCTGATTAAATATGGTACAAGTTTGTTAACACCCCATCACCAAAATATTGACTGTTTATTTAAACTCAAAATTTATTATTCCCAAAATACTGAGTGTATTTCAGCAACACTGATCACTCACCCTCTTTACAGTGCAAGTCACCAATGAGTACACCATCAAGGTTTACAGTGTATACTGACCACCACAGAATACGAGGTCAATTCAATTTCAATCAGAATGAACACCAGCAATTTATCTATTCACTATGTACACTCACAGGTAGCATTCAGCTACAAGTAACACCTCACGAAAAGCCACAAAGTTAGTAGCCAAGCTATGAAGATAAATTTTGACCAAGTCCAAAAATAAACTAGGTACCAATATATTAGCAAATCTATTGAAACATTAATTTGAATGTTCTATGCCATGGCTAGCAAGAATTTCAATCAAATGAGAGAAAATCCCCCCACATTCAACATAAGCACCAGCCAATCCCTCGCGCAATAGCTACCAGGTCAGGCCAGGTGAACTTGACGATGAAATTGGGCGAATTCCACAAATTACTAAATTGAACTCTAGCCTTTAGGCCATAGATTTTCAGTGAATGTCCCAATCAAATTCACAAAAACTGACCACCGGAAAAATCAATGTAGTTTGACCGATAATACAAAGCCAAACTATTGCTATACATTGTAAGTCGACCACACCAGTGAAAAATGGTCAACAGAAATTGACAGTGCGATAGACTCCCACAAACAAGTCTCGATAAGACAACCGTGCAAAAAATATACCAGTGGCACAGCAAGAATAACCACAATTTGTCAACAGCACGACTGATGAATCCACGTACATCACAAGGTCATGCAGTACATGACCCTGTACCCCAAACTCAATCACCGAACCGAAAGGAAATGACCAATCTGACCGCATTCAGTCACTAAAACTTCATCCCATGCTCCAAATCTTCTCCAAAAACCCCAACATTACCAACCCAACCAAGCACATACAAAATATAATTATCACGGAACAGGACTATGAACAAAACACAAAAATACACATATGGACACACAAACAGTACCGGTACACATACATGACAACACAAACATTAACATATAAATCATTCAAATATTGCACCTTCAAAACCTTTATCCCAACTTCTACTCCTAATTTTCCCTACCAAATACTATCTCAGAAAAAAAATAAAAATACTTCAAAATTCACCAAATCACACAAAATTCTAGCTAAATCTAAGGTGCAATATTGAAGGCAACCAGCAGGCAAGTCTGCCCGCTACACTGGCCATCTAACCAACCTAAACAATTACAATCCTATTCCTTTTTATTCCCGAATGTAACCCTTCAAGTTACTGTCGTTGTTGTTGTTGTTCCAAATAACAACAACGTGTCAGTAAACTCGCAAAATTTTCAAAAGGAACGCGAACTCAAACCAAATTGTAACCTGGGGTAGTTCAAAATAACCCCGCTTCACTCGCGATAAATTATACCCAGACAAATATGGCAAATCAAGTCGATCTGACGAAAGAGAAGACTATCAAGGGTCCAATTTTCGTCACAACACACAGACTGTTTTTGGCTAAATTCACGAAACAATCATTGTCAAACTACTCCATAT
Source organism: Hanleya hanleyi (assembly GCA_036873755.1). NCBI lineage: Eukaryota > Metazoa > Mollusca > Polyplacophora > Lepidopleurida > Hanleyidae > Hanleya > Hanleya hanleyi. The sequence continues at coordinate 8,823 of JAVTVY010036566.1, forward strand.
ATTGCACAGAGCTTCAGAACTATTGCTGTATAATCTCTAGTTCACAAACAATGAAAGCCAAATCAATTTCATTTGGAAAATCCGCCATCGCGAAAAAACGTGACCATGGCGACGAGAGAAAAAAAAAATATTTCAGAACTTCGCTGGAAGCTCTAATTTTCACAAAACCCCTTTCATAAAGTAACTCACTTCCAGTTTATATCGACCCAATCGTAACTGAAAGCCAACAAGTTTGTCAGGACTCGGAAATGAAGATTTTCACACCCCAATTTTCAAAAATCCAAAGATGGCCGCCGGACTTGGCACTGCACTCAGTTCACTATCGAGCGAAAAATTGTCGAAAAATAATCACAATTCTACGCTTGATATTTTAACTTCTGACGCCAATTGTAGTAACTTTAGCTACCTAGATATTAGCCAGTATAGAAGACAGCCTTACCTGCCGGTTATAACCCCTGAGAGAAGTCGTGTCACGTCTGTTGCAGTCCAGGTCAAGTCGTTCTCTGGCTCCTTTACCAAGCCCGCGAGTTACTCTGATTGGCTAATGGACAATCAGCGCCCTCTACCAAGGGGAGATAACTCTATAATAAAGCACTCCCCTGACACTATTCGTTAATGGTCTAATTCTGGCAAGTGAGAAAACCTATTCTTACTACACTGCATCAATGCCCAATGTGGAGATTCAGTCAAACTGAAATCAGTGGTGTAGGATGCAGCCAAAATGTAACCCATCAATGTTAGAATGCAAGAGCACTATCGTAAAATAGAGAGCCAATGAAATCAGCCCACAGACCAAGTACGTGTTTTTGGTCTAGGTTTGGAGCGGGCATTTCATTGAGGTACGTGTATACGGTGAGTGAGGAGACTCGTCCAACACGTATAGATTAAGTTGATGACTATAAGTTCTATGAGCATAATGCAGGAAACTGGCTTTGAACACTGTATTAGCCAATCAGTGGCCTAGAATGGAGCCAAAATGTAACCCATGAAGGTTAGAATGCAAGAGCACAAGAGCAGAATGGATACGACACCCTAGTGTAACTTCCTCACCTAGATTTCACATGGATACCTCACTCGATCCCATCGACCCACTAGTGGCCCACCTACACCGCAACACGTCTATTTCTATACTACGGCCAGACTGCGCATGCGCAGAATGCCGATAGTTCAACCCCACACCCAGCCCATCAGATGCCCCTTCACGAATGCTTCACTTTGATACCTCACTCGACCCCATTGGACCACTCGTGGCTCCCCTAGACCCCAACACGTAGAGCGGGACCCATACAGGGTCCAGTTTTCGACACTAGGTGACCACATCCCGACAAAATGGCCAGTTTTCGACACCGGATGTGCCGCCATCTTGAACATACGTGCCGCCATCTTGGATATGGCCCATAATGCACCAGGTCAAAATACTCGCTTCTGATTGGCTGAGAGCTCTGTGACGGATTTGAAATACTCGCTTCTGATTGGACGAGAGCTCCGCATTGCGTCTGCGCATGCGTAGAATGATATTCCTACCGCACACCCAACCCATCAGATGCCCCTTCACGAATGCTTCACTTTGATACCTCACTCGACCCCATTGGATCATTAGGGGCTCCCCTACATGCCAACACGGCTATTTTCATACCCTTGGGCCACCGCGCATGCGCAGAATGCCGATATGTCAACCCCACACCCAGCCCATTAGATGCCCCTTCACATAGGCTTCACAGGGATACCTCACTCGACCCCATTGGTCCATTAGGGGCTCCCCTAGCTCCAAAACGTCTATTTCCATACCCTTGGGCCACCGCGCATGCGCAGAATTCCGATAGTTCAACCCCACACCCAGCCCATCAGATGCCCCTTCACGAATGCTTCACTTTGATACCTCACTCGACCCCATTGGACCATTAGTAGCTCCCCTAGCTCCAAAACGTCTATTTTCATACCCTTGGGCCACCGCGCATGCGCAGAATGCCGCTATGTCAACCCCACACCCAGCCCATTAGATGCCCCCTCACAAAGGCTTCACTTTGATACCTCACTCGACCCCATTGGACCATTAGTGGCTCCCCTACATCCCAAAACGTCTATTTCCATACCCTTCGGCCCCCGCGCATGCGCAGAAGGCCGATAGTTCAACCCCACACCCATCCCATTAGATGCCCCTTCACGAATGCTTCACTTTGATACCTCACGCGACCCAATCGGACCATTTTATCTAGGGACTACTTTTTCTCCGCGGAAGCTTTTTCGCGAGACCGAATCACCTCCAAAACCGCGGCCAGACCGCATCACCGCGGATGAATACATCCTGAATACATCCCCTCCAACAATTGGAACTCTCCTGTGTTGGAGGTAGCTTTTGGTCCTTCTGCCGGAACTATACTCCCCGTGACCTCTCCTCCCGCCTCGTTTCCGCCCCAAATGACCTCTACATCCGGGTGAAATATGACTCAGATCACGCTTAGGTTCCCTCCACAGTTTCGTAGTAATGGCCCCTCTCTAATTTCATAATACGATAGACTGCCCTTGTTCTGCTACATCATAATTCTTCTTGTCTCCTTAATAGCTTATATCTATAATGCCATCCTATTCAGCATTATCAACGCTGCAAACGAGTACGTACAAATCGAGGGCTGGCTTCGTCTACACGCTGATTGGGATCATGGAGTAAAGTTTGTCCTGCCTCAGTTATGCCCCTTGGGTGTGCCTAAAAATCGGGACTCATTTACGGGAAGAAAATCTGACAAAAAACGGTTAGGTTGACACCCACTTTTGTTTGCCTTTTTAAGTTGAGAACGGACCAGGGAACGTGTGTAAGAAGTTTAATTAAAATCGCTCTTACAGATTTTTCTGGAAATTGAGCCGAATTTGACCATTTTTCGACATTTTTAAGGGGTTTTCTGGGAAAAATGAAGCAAGCATGGAGAAGAATGTTCGAGTTTAAATTTTCTATAACATAGCAGTGGTATATCTTAAAATAATAGATTCATCGTGCTCTTTCAGAAAATATATACATATAAGTGATTTGGGTTGAAGGTTTTACGACAACTGGTGGCCGAAAAACGGACCCATAGTCTATTCCATGCCGAATGAAAGAATCTCTGGAGTGCACCCTTACACTACTACTTACAGCGCTGTGATAATCCACTAATTAGGTTCTCCCTAACTTGCCACTATTTTGTAATAAGTTTTTTCGTTCAATTTCTGTGTTTGGGCGTCACCCATTGACTTACTTTCAAACAATATGCTACAACTCTAGTATGGCCAGCGCACTTTTTCGTCACCCATTCATACGAAGTAGGCTCTCATTTGCAAATTGTCCGGTAATGAGTGAGTCAGTAAGTCAGTCCATCCGATTCGTCTGTCCGGCAAAATAAGGAGAACCGTTGACATCAGAACCTTGATTTTTGGCACGAACGTGCATTAGAGGACTGTTACCAGCAAGTTCTGAGCTGAAAATTTCAAAAATGAAAATTTGACCTACGTATGTGACCTATAAACCTCGAAATTGGCAAAAAATGTCCTAATGCCTCCTAAAACCAGGGAAATGCGCTTACACACTCAAATCATATCAAATCCTTCTTCGTAGGTCCTCTGACGTTAGTCACACTGCCATTTACAGACATAATTTGTCCTTCAAGCGTTAGCAAATAGTGAAATTTCGTGTCCTAGCTCATGAAATTCTGTTTTCTTTTACCCAAATTCTGGGGGCTTAGAAGAATAAAATATTTCAGAGTAGCTTGTGTCGTCAGAAGTGACTAAATTATTAGAAATATCTGTGTAAATTATCGTACCGTACATAATATCTTCTTTGTTTAGTCAGATAAACATGCGCGACGTTCAGCTTGAGTGGACATAGCCGGGAACTTTAGTTTTGCAGACAGCGAGGATAATAACCGCTCTAAATTCAAGATTCTATGAACTATTCACATACCTACGTTACCTAGTGTAATCATGTTCCATGTCGTAGCCGGATTACCTATTATACTGGCAAAAGTATTTTTGCGGGGTACCATTCACATTGATTCACTATAGTGGAGCGACCGCGGCCATAAAAAAAAAGAGATCATTAGTAGTTCATTCCTGTTTTTGCTTTAGATTTTTAAATTCTTTGCAAATAGACTTTTAAAAATGGTTCTGAAATAATATGATATTATCTAAAGAAGATATACAGGTAATAAGTGGCCCAAAATAGACGAAAAATGCCAAAAACTCACGCTTCAGATTCGTCATCGGCATTTTCAACATACTTGAGATGCATCGCACTCAGAAGACTGTAAAAATGTTTCTGACAAAATAAACCAATAAGTAGGAACAGTTAAAATGCCAATCACTCGAGACTGCCGTTTGGAATTCGTTCGTGGTTATATTTTGTCGGATTATTATGCATAATAGGCTTTAAATTATCATGAAATGAACAGCCATAGCGCGAAAGAGCTTGCATTCAATATATATCTGCCGTATAGCTGATTCAGATGACCCATCATAGCGTCAAGCGAGATTCCCTTATACGAGAAGAGTCTCTGGAGTTATATAAGAGTCCCCCAACCACCATCCCAAATAGACGGCTTATCATTTTCATTTGTCTGTATTCGTCGTTTCATTATTTCCTGCTTTCGAAGCTGCGGATATAGTGGCCATGATAACGTAAGAGAGATCAATCTTTTCGTGACAGAATATATTAATTGCGGATATAAAATTAATGTGAGTATGTGTACATGAAAATAAGTTATCTGATACATCTACACTATTTCTAAAAATGCTGGCGTTTAAACATGTATCCACATGTAAGTTCTTTAATCTCTATACTACAATTTCTCATCAGCATCTTATTGATCGTCTTAGTTCATTGATAGTATCGGGTGTTCAAGACAACTGATAGCCGGTATATTAATGTCCGAAGCCATAAAGCATTCTTTAGCTCTGCTACATACAAGGGATATCATTCATGGGATGTTTCTTTGTATATAGATTTGCGTGAATTTCTCATTAGCAATATCTATATGAAATTTGGCAACACAATATATCAACAGCCTATAGGTACTTCAATGGGTACTAATTATGCACCCCTTTCGGTTGACCTATATATGTTCTCTTGTGAATACGACTCTACGCAGACGCTTCCCAAAACCGATCATTCGCCACAAAGTAAGACGATCTTCTCGCTGTGGATAGTCGCTATGTAAATGACGCACTGAAGGATATATATCAACTCTCACTGTATTTGAATGGAACTACAGAGAGCCATAAGGTCACACCTAGACCAATATCTCTATAAAAATAAAGCGGGCCTTTACGACAAGATAGATAACTACAAGTTCGACATCGTAAGCTAACCCTTTCTGAATAGTAATATGCCATTGGGACCTGTGTATGGCGTATACATATCTCACTTAGTAGCATTTGCTAGATTCTGTCTTAAATGTGACGACATTAATCAACGCCACAAAATATTAAGAAAATTATTAAACAGGACTATACCATCAAGAGCCTCCACTCAACATTTCTCAAATACGACGATAAATGGCGCATGCTGATAGCAAAATACGAGCGTAGCGTGCAAGATCTATGGCGGTACGTTTCGTAACTTGTGTCGAATTCCGTTTAACCCGGAGCTAGCGGCCGTATGAACTCATGCACTTCAAGATCCCCAGGATGTTCATATGAACAATCACAATCAAAGCGCGACTGGGATACATAATTCTCCGGATAACGAGTTTACAACGAAAATCATATGGATTAAAAATACTGATCAGCGATACGGATGTGATATATTTGAAACATCATGATGTCTCGCCGGCATTGAAAACTGTTGACCGCGTCTCTCTTGAAGGAAAACTAGCTTATGTTATTATGATTTTCTTTGAATTGGTGCTAATGCTGTTATTTGAATTAGGTCTGTGGATTATGGACGACGGCTGAATATTGAATGACGGACTAGACGCTTGTATTCCAGGAGGACTTTATATATTTCTGCGGTAGATGTAAAGAGATTTTTATTAACTGCTCTCATTGGTGTCTTCATCGAATTATTGGACTATATCAGCTACAGCTGGCACAGCCCTATGGAATGCACAGTCTCTTTTTTCAAGTTTCTCCAGGATAGTTAAGGGGTCAGGTAGATTTCGTGCACCAAATTTAGGTCGATAGGCTGAAGATCAAGATCGCTGTGATCAAAGATGATATTTCAGCTATCAAAATTCAGATCAAATGTCAGCTCATTGAAACATGAAGGGTTCGTATATTTATTTCTATATAAATTACAGCACATAGTCCCAATTAAGCTTTTTTTCAGATATTTTTGTACTATGCAGATATGGTGTAATCAGAAATAGAAAAGTGTTGCCCCTCAAGGTAGTAGCAGCGAGTACTTCGCTGATGTATCACACCATTTCCTTTTGGAACGATTTTATATCGGTAAATCCTGACAGGCTGCGCCCACCGGAACTAAATATGTCCGTTCATATAGGTTGTACAGACACACATGTATGTGCTTTCATATAGGTTGTACAGACACACTTGTCTGTCGGTTCATATAGGTTGTACAGACACACATTTCTGCCCGTTCACATAGGTTGTACAGACACCCATTCTGTCCGTTTATATAGGTTGTACAGACACACATTTCTGTCCGTTCATAAAGGTTGTACAGGCACATATTTCTGTCTGTTCATATAGATTGTACAGACACATATATTTGTCTGTTCATATAGGTTGTACAGACACACATTTCTGTGAACGCTCTGATATGACGCCATCTCGTCTACAGGGATTATTTCGGCTAGCTGGAAGTTCTATAACCAAAAAACACAGAGAAACAAACATATGGAGGTCATTAAGCACAACAAATCGTTCCAGAGCTGGAAAGTAGAATGTGCACATTTGTCCATGGATCTTGTCCGATGAGCTCTGTTCAGGCGTTGATGTAGAGAGAATATGGACCACAAATACACCAATGTACACCATGAGAGTCAATCCCAGATTAATCCACTTCCTCTTGTACTGCTGAATGTTTTCGGCAATCAGATTATATTCGAGAATATAACCGATCGCAAGATACATCAGGACCACATTTGTAACCATTGTTCCCAGATAGAGAACTACTTGAGCGAAACCGTACCACGATTCCGTCCACTGATGCATGCACGCTGGTCCCATGTCATCATAGCTCCTGAGCAGATCGTATACCAGATGCAATAATACTGACCAGGAGAACAATCCGACTGCTCGGATCAGGCTCCCTTCTCTGACGATCCTGAAATCGGTTTGCCTCCCCTCCATTGTTGAAGAGATCACTTGAATGTTGTGTATAATACTGCTCCTACAAAAAGTAAAATACC
>JAVTVY010036567.1:0-16724 GCA_036873755.1 Hanleya hanleyi
AGACGTAGAGTCCGTACATACCCGACTTCATATCCATCGGCATCTCGCCATGGTGTTGGTTAGGACCAGCGAACGTCTGTAGATCGAAACCCAGCATTTGCTGTAGTGTAGGACTGAGTTTCACATTCACGGTATCGGTGACGGTAAGCTGTGCCTTGTCGTTGTGTACGTTGACATCGAAGAACACGTTTTTCTTGAAGCGCAAGGCTATCAGGCGTGTTGCACTATCCGTCACCCCCCGTAGCACCTTATCATGCATCAGTCTTGACAGCCCACCCATGAACTCTTTGGGGGTATCGTATTGGCCTTCGGGCAGGGTGAGTCGGGTGTTTTTGCCTTCGTAGGTCACCCCGTACCACACTTCATTGGCTCGCACGTTGTACCACGAGTAAGGGTATTGGATATCCACGAGGGCACATTCCCAGCGTCCAGGTAAATGTAACGGTTGTGGTAACTGGGTGACGTACTTGGCAACGGTGTTGTCAGGAAACACATCCAGCGAACTGTTACTGGGTAGGGTCAGGTAAAACATGGCGACTGAGCTGTCCTGCTGCTGCTGTTGGTTTTAATAGGTCTTCCAGGCCTTGGGCGGTTGTGTGCGGCGTCGTGTTCGTCGCGTTGACTTGCTACGTGTCACGGCTCTGGAGATGTGGTGTGTCTTGATCAAGGGTGTTTTTTTATAGGCGCGAAAAGAAGGTGCCCGTTGTGGTGGTGTTTTGGGGGGTGACTCCGGTTCCCATTCGGATTCCCAAGAAGGTAGTGGGCCACTCGGCGATTGCTGGGTTTGCTGCATAAAGGCCCAGCGGTGGGGTTCCCCACCAATTCCTGTGGTACATGCATGTCTTTCAAGCCTTGAGCGAAGACCTCCCATCCTCGAGGATCGGTGTGCGATCTGCGTTGACGCATCAGATCATTCACTAAATCCGTCATGTGGGTGCCGGGGACCACCTGATTCTGTACCAGGAGTTCGCCTTTATCATTCCGAGTCATGTTAGGATTCTGTTTCATCCGTTGTAATACCAGGCCAGCTTGTTTCTTGAACGAGGCAGGTACACTCTTCAGCACTTCGTCTTCCACCCACTGTGGGGCTGTGGGAGCTACCTCACCCGGCTGTTGGAGCGGTGCTGAGGTCATCGGTCTGTCACGTGGTGGTGGTGGTGGTGGTGGTGGTGGTGGTGGTGCTGTTGCTGGGGTAGACAGGGTTTTGTATTGGTCCATGAACGTCATGTACCGTTGAAGCGTCTCATTGTACCGTTGTACTTTCTCACTGTCGCTTAACCCCGGTCTCTGTAAGATCTGTTGCATCTCTCGAGGCTGTTTATGGTCTTCACCGTAGGTGGGACAGGGTAGGGTGATTGAAGGTTTTGCAGGAACCGTGGTTCGACGAGGACCATTTTTTTCGTGTGGTTCATTGTCGGCCGAAGAGTCCACCCAATACTGGACCCAACACGGAAGCGGCCAACGGTGCTAAGATGGCCCCGAAAAAGCCGCCTTTCTGTAACACCTTTTTCTTTTGTGTTTGAGGGACCCGCTTGTGGACTAGGGTTCGGAGACCTGTCTTATGCTTGGCCAACTTGGTCTTCTGAGCCGGAGGCAGTGGTACGTTGCCTTTTAACAGGTTGTACCCGATCTCGCACAGACAGCGTACAAGGTCAGGGTCCGCACCGCGTACAATGGTTCGGACTAACTCGGGTGGGGCCGTCTTCAATACACGGAGCGTGGGAGCGTGCTTCCGTACTCGCGCAGACATCCTGTACAACTAATGCTAGAACTCTGCCCTTTTTATCCACCTCACAGACAAAGTCAACCCTGCTGTGGTATTCATTCTTTTTATTATTCCCCATCATCAAACACACAGACCCCAGCTGGGGGCGCCACTGTGGTTGTGTTTACATTATTTTTGCATGTACACGTGGTGGGTCTCTCCGGGAAAGATGCCGGTCCGTAGTCGAAGGTGGTCGGGGGTGGCTTGCTTGAGGTCGAAGAGCATATACCGTGCTGAGGGGTTGTGGCATCTTTAAAGGCTTCCAACGCAAACGGTGTGCGGCCGGGATATATCTGTCTCGCCAGGTGCAGCAGTTGAGTGGTATCTCTCGGGTTTTTGAAGACCGCCAGGTAGTGGGCATTTAAGCTGATATTCCGATGTTCTTTGTTTTTACTGAACAGATTCTGCACAATGTAGATGATGCTGAGCCGTCGATGATGGCTGCCCTTGGTAAAGAGTTGGGTGACCCGTGCATCCGTCTCCGCCATGAGATCATCCAGAACCACCAAGGTGTCGGGTTCCAAATCGGCCAGGTTGGGTAGGCCTTCCACGAACGTGATGTGGGGCATTGCTGCATACGCTTCCTGCCATTCTCCGTAACACCACATGACTCGGGCAATGGGTGGAGTGATCATGCTGTCGGCGTGTTGAAGGAGCTTCCTGACGAAGTGCGTTTTGCCGGAGCCCGTCGGTCCTGCGATGACGCAGGTGAAGGGATGCCGCCACCGAGGGTCCATGGTTTGAGGTGTATCCGTTGTCGTGGTAACACGCTCTTGTAAATTTCGTACGAGTGAACTGGAGTGGTGGCGGGTACAACGTCGGTCGTCGTTGTCTGTTCACGTTCAGAGATGGTGCTGGGGGTGGGTACAACGTGGGTCGTCGGTTCACTGTGAGGGATGAAATCCGGTGGGTCTTGAGACGTAGTAGGTGTACTTGGTGTAAGTGTAGAGCTCGACGTGGCTTGTACGCGGGGTGTGGTGGTGGTGACTGGGCTGGATACGACTGGTGCTCTCTGTAGACCGGTTTCGCTGGTGCCTGGTGTTCTCAGTTGGTTAAGTAACGTACTGACATAGGCTACGTCGTAAAACACCCCTCCGTACAACACACTCAGCAGGGTTAGCAATAGCACCCCAAAGCCCACTTGTGCTTTGCGCGTTTTGCGAGACGCTGTGTTCAGAGGCAGCTGCTGTTGGTCCATAGCACTGTGGTCGGATGTGGAATGAAGGAGGACGGCAGTGGTGTCTGGTTTTATAGTCGTTTCACCTGGTTGGCCGCGACCCAGGAATTGAAGGAACTGGGCCAGCCTTGCCATTTCACGAAATGAAACAGTTTGCCACGTCGACGTTCCGTTTTCAAAATCTGCTCCACCGTGTAGTAGTCTTGCTGTGTTTTTACAACAGGCTGTAATTCCGTGTCGTAAAACGTCCCCAGCAGCGTTTCCCCTTGGAGATCTTCCAGTTCATAGACTCGCCGCTGTCGGGGTAGGCGCCGTTTAATCAGGAAGTGCTCATCGCTCCAGTTGGGCAAGTAACTTTTCTCGAACTTGCCCTTGACTTTACTGATCCGTACAGGGTCCCCGACCTTGTACACCGCCTTCGTCGTTCGCTGCGATGGCCTGGGGTACAAGACACGCCGGACTTGGGTTTCATTGCGTTGGGTCACGGTAATGGGGGCTCTCTCTATACTCCGGTGATAGGCTCGATTGTAACCCCTCACCAGTTTCAGGAGAACATCGATGTACCGCCTTGTATTCTTATAGGTGAAATATTTATACATGCGGCCTTTGAATGTCCTGTTGAACCTCTCCACCACGGAAGCCTTGGTCTCGTTGTACGTATGGAAGAAGAAGACCTTCTGTTTCTTGAGAAAGGCTTGGAACGGTCTGTTGAGGAATTCCGTGCCTTCGTCGGTTTGCAAATACAAAGGTTTGCGCCCGTTCTTGAAGATGTCTTTGAACGCCGCTATGAGATTTGCCCCCGTTTTCGTCCGGATGCGTACCACCCACGCATACTTGGATAGGATATCGATGCACGTCAAGATATACCGATTCTCATCGTTGTGTTTGGCAAAGGCGCTCATATCCACCAAATCCGCTTGCCACTGGGCATCTATTCCTCCCACGATGACCCGGTTCCGTAGAAAATGGCGACGGACAGATCGATGTAAGGTATAGGTGTCTTGTCTTCTTAACCAATCTCGGACTTGGGCACGTTGTACCCCCTGGGGTTTGGCCGCTCGATAGAGAGCCGACAATGCACTATAGGCTGCCGGACTGTCGGGACTGTAGTATAAGTTATCCAACACCTTCTCCCAGCGCTTCATGGTGACACAATGATGATGGACCCTGGCTCTATCGTTTATTTATAACGGGTATATCTTGGGCCAGAGTTTCTTTCTGATTTTCTTCGTGGACTTCCACAGTGGCCATGGTCAATGACCAGTCCAACTCGTCTGATGACCGCTTGATAAGCACTTCATCCACATCTACCACGGCATCTTCCAATGCAGACCATAGATCAGGGTGAAGGGTAAAATGCACTGTACCCCCATCTAGCCGAGCCAATTGAGCAAAGAAAGGGCCGCGTCGGATGTACACATCGTGACACAAGTGGATGAGATCGCCGTCCAGTTCACCAGCCAACACCCGTTTGAATTTGGTCCAGCCCTCTCGGGACAGACGAATGTGAGCCGGGCACGGTTGTGTAGGGTCCGTGTCTCCCACCACCACCTCCTCCATGATATCGACCTTATCCGCATACACGTGCAGGAAAACCTCGGGGGTCAAGCTGAAATACGCCAGTACTATATGCTCCGTCATGGTCAGTACGTGAATGGTACCACATTTCACTGTCTCTCGTATTTATAGGGAGAACCCCGTGAGATGAAAGGATCAGGTGGTCATGTCATTGGGCTGACTGAGTCTAGCCGGGTAATCAATGGCATCGTCGTCGTCGGGTTCATGTAGTTGTTCATGGGGTTCAGCCAGGGCGTCCTCCATAGCACGAGCCCATGCCAATTGGTCGGGTGATCGGTCGTCCGGTGTAAACAACTGGTCCACAATAGGCACTACTTTCTCCAAGGCTGACCACACAGAGGGGCTTAGGAGGATACTTCGCGTAGGCTCTTGGTAGCGGCGCAGGCGTATGTGGACGGGCGGGTCGGAATATACGTAGATGGCATTGTCCAGGTGGATGAGGTCTCCGTCCAACTCACCGCTCAACACCCGTTTAAATTTAGTCCAGCCATCACGCTGTAGCGTCACCGTATTCGATAGCATCTCAGCGGGCGCCCAGTAAATAGCTTCATCGTCTTTCACGAGGATGACTTTATCTTGATAGACGTATAACCCCACACTGGGTGTAAGAGGCAGGATGGCTCGTAGTGACATGCTTGCTCTAAATGTCGAAGGGAGAATGACACACACTCTGTCTCATCCCTCGTATTTATAGTGTCAATACCACAGCGCCAGGGTGAATAGGGCACAGACTAGTATGAGGCCAACCAGCCGGCGCTGGTTCCGGCGTGAGCGCTCCTGGTCCATAGCGCGAGCATCAAGGATGGCTGTCATAGTCCAGTAGTGGTGAGTGATGGCACGCCTCTCCATCGAGTGCACTCTGTGGAGGACCGCTTCTGTGAACTCGTTCAGGATCTGGCGTCGTCCCTCGTTGTCGTCGCCATCTGCAAACATGGACCGGACCACTGCTCGGTAACCCGTGAATGAATTCACCACGGTGGCATACTGTAAAATGCGAGTCGCATGGGGCTGGATGTCCGCCATGGCTCTGTAGAAATGAAGGTGTGGGATCCCGATTTTGAGGTCAAAGGTCAATGGTAGTGAATATACACACTCTATACTGGATATGACCTTGAACTGATCACGTGACCTCCCCGTGAGGGAAAAAACCCCAGAACCAAGTCAGTACATGCATCCCATAGTCCCAGGTCACGCCCGATTCACGCAGACCGGAAGTGACGTCATACACCTGCGCACAACCGTGATGGAAAAAACCCAGAACCAAGTGAGTACATGCATCCCATAGTCCCAGGTCACGCCCGATTCACGCAGACCGGAAGTGACGTCATACACCTGCGCACAACCGTGATGGAAAAAACCCAGGCAAGACTTCAACCGGAGGTACTGCTGGGTCAAAGGGAATATCTTCTCCACGTCTCATGCTTTTCGTCTCATACAAGCGGATAGGCAAGCAGGCAGGCAGGCAGGCAGGCAGGCAAGCAGACAGGTCAGGTAAGTCAGATTGAATACACCCCTACCCTAAAAATCGCCACTCCTTTTATACGTTTTTTTCTATCCACCTCCCACCACACGACACACAAACAGGCCGCCATCTTGTACCCACCTCCCACCACACGACACAAAAACCCGCCGCCATCTTGTACCCACCTCCCACCACACGACACAAAAACGGGCCGCCATCTTGTACCCACCTCCCACCACATCACGACACAAAAACTGGCCGCCATCTTGTACCCACCTCCCACCACATCACGACACAAAAACGGGCCGCCATCTTGTACCCACCTCCCACCACATCACGACACAAAAACTGGCCGCCATCTTGTACCCACCTCCCACCACACACGACACAAAAACTGGCCGCCATCTTGTACCCACCTCCCACCACACACGACACAAAAACTGGCCGCCATCTTGTACCCACCTCCCACCACACACACACACGCATGCGCACACCACCCATTGTGACGTCACAAAAGGTTCTGCGCATGCGCAGTGAGGCGCTATTACGCGAATTTGCTTACTGTATACTACTACGGTGTCTACATGTGCCAGGACACGACAATGCTTACAGTTCCTATTACCCTGGACACTGATCAGCCCAGCCAGTACAGCACTCGGTCACCCATCCAAGTATTGACCGAGCTTAACGTTGCTTAACTTCGGTGATCTGACTAGAACAGATGTGTGCAACGCTATAACCCGTACACAGTTTACCATGTGATTTTGTAATAACCCTTTTACATGATTTTTTATGGACAAATACTGGAATCGGATTCGACGTCAGCACGAATTGTCGAAAAGTGCAGATCGAGCATAGCCGGGACTACAAATAACCCCAACGCATTATCACACGCTACCATAAATTATACCATACTACTAGTAGTCTCCCTTGCCTAAAGCAACCAACACTATTATCCAGGACCGCTTGATCCATGAGTTGATGGAACATCACTACGCCAGAGCGCTTAGGCTGTTGTAAGTCCGCAAACTAAGTCCACCTATCTGACACAGTCAGAAGTGCTTAATCATACAGGATTGATAAATAAACTACAGATTGTTTACTGTGAACGTTTAAACAATGAAAATCCATCAGCTATACTGTTTAGTACACTCCGAACATCGATCGCTTGAAAGTGGAATTTCGTGTTTTGCTCTTCTTTACTCTGATTGACCATGAACCCAAGCGTCAAGCACTAACGATCGGTACTCCGAGAACCGACCTTTCGAACTAAAGTGATATTATACATTGATGTTTTTGTTGTTACCACACGCTACCACATGTGTGTGATTTCTTATTGTATGTATAGTATATTGTTGCGTGTGGTAACAACAACAGCATCGATTCAACATCTATTCATCAGCATTGTTTTAATGATTCATCATCGATTAATCAGTATTGTTTTAATGATTTGAGACGCGGTCCTATGTACAGTGCGCCATGTTGACGCAACGCTATTCGCTTTATCTTAAAACACAGAGAAATAAACGCAACATACACTGAGGTTATTTTGCAAACCCCTTGCAGTTCACCATTAAGGGAAAAGTTGAAATGTTTTTAAACCGTTTTGAAAATATTTTCCCAGAATCTTCGGGGTGGGAAGGGGCAAGAAAATACAGGAAATGTGGCGACGGTACACGAATACATTTTTCATGAGCCTTCGTGGACCTACTTCACCGGCAATCAATTTCGGCTTCGTTTAATCATTTTTCTAGGATGAAGAGAGAAAACGGCTGCATGAAGACAAAATGAGTAACGAAGAATCTGACGGGTCCGTGTTCATAGGTCCCCAAGATCCAGATGAATCGCCGAATCTGGAGAACGAATTAACAGGGGGTGCTGCTCACGATGCCACTGGAAACGAGATAGGTAAGAGATATACACTCAGTATTTTCATCTTCCATATTTTCATATGCATGCAATTCTCTACATTTTTTCACTGTTGATAAGCTTAACAAATAAGTCAGGCAACGAATATCTAGCGTATGAAGCTGGGTTGCTGGCTCACTCATGCGACAGAGTGACTACCGCGCACGCCAACACAATTTTGAGAAGTCCGTCCATATTAGATACAATTTTGATACATCTTGGAGAAAATGCAAATAGTGAATAAGCGACCGGAAGTGACGTCACCTTCACGTCAACTGCACCCTTATCATGATCAAGGGTCACACGCTCTTTCTTCCACTACATTGAGGTGTCTTTGAAAGAATCTTGGCTGAACAGAGCTAACGTGTCGTTGTTATCCATGAATAGGACAGAGAGGGTAGATACTGTCCCACTGGGAGTCCATTTCTATACTACTATCATCCATATTTAACTTATGGAGACGTCCAGCGCCAGGATTTCGTTGTCTCAGATTTTTTCTGGTTGCAAGCTGATAGATTGGCCCGAATCGCTGTTGGAAGATACCAATCTGAATCGAAGAACTGTTTGATAAAGAGCATCCAGCATATTATTTTGACGACCGTGAAGATGTTTGACAAGTAACTGCCAGGTTCTCGGACTTCTCATGTGCAACGTGTTCACACAAGCGACCACAGAGAGATTAACATTAAAAAGCTTATGTCCGATGGTAGTCGTACTGATGTTGCTTGGCAGTATTGGACGGATGTTTCAGGTGTAGAAATTGAATTGAAATCAGCGTTTTACTCTAAAATATCAAGTTTGGCTCCCAGCAAATCATACAGTAGCTGGTATGAAGTTTAATATACTCAGCTGTCAGTTGATCTTATTTTCCGTGCGTCAAAAGTGTTTCTAAAGCTTAATGATGTTGGTAAATAACTTAAATGATTTCAACACTGTTTTGAATAGAGAGGCAATACAGAAATCCTTGAACGGCAGCCATTTATTTGATGTAGTACGAAACTTCATGATAGGATTGTATCCCTGCTTTTATTAATACGACAATTTGCGCTCCACAGATGGTCCCGATCGCCTGAGGGCAACCATGGCCCACCTGTTCGAGGTGATCTGTACACAAAAAGACGAAGTAATCAGGAAGGAACTAAACGCCCACAAACATCTACTGAACAACGAAATAGTCATAAGTAAATACATCAGTTCTTTTTAAAAACTTATAATAAACTATATCAGCCTCAAAATGACTCAGCGATTATTCCTGAATGTCAAGAGAACCATTTCCTGAATTTCTGACAGTTTATCTCTGAATTCATCAATTATTTCCTGAATATCAACCTCGGGTTATTATTCTCCCTGAATTGAACTGTGTAAAGCTGACCTATCCTTATATCACTCTGTTCCGATGAGGGAACATATTCCCCCCTCCCCGTACACACCCCAGCCCGCCCCTTGTCACATTCCGGGATTATGGTGTCACAAGATACGCACTTGGACCCTTAATTTGTCCGCAGGTTTCCTAACAGGACAAAACGGCATAGCACAATTGTCATTAGAACCTGGTCGCTCTGACCACATAGCACATGGTACAGAGGGGACCGACCATGTTCTGCATGTTTTTATCATCTGATTTATCGTCGATCTCACCATATTTGTCATGGTCAAGATCCGTGTTCGACCATGCGGATGACGTTCTGACATTATAATGCCGGCTCGAAATGGAATGACGATTCCCCGTTCTGGCTAGCATACGTTAAGGCAGTAGAACAAGTTAATTTCTAGAGGCTGAATTTTTTTTAAAATTTCAATATTTTTTCATCAGGTTAAGAGAAGATGATCCATGAAAAAATTGGGGGTAACCATACACGCTAAATAAATATGGCAGTCAAATGCATGACTACCACTTTAAAGACATACCACTGAGTATATAGGGAGATTTTTTGCTTGATGACCAATAAATCAAACTTCCCGAGGTCAAGTTTCCTTGTTGTGGTAAGTGACTTAACGTGAATTTTGAGGGGTTTCAGGGGCATAATTTTCAACATCGGAAGCACTTTGCATCCTCCAAGCGTTGAATCTGAAATGTCAACGTTTTGGTCAGTCCAATCAAACTATTGAACCACCGGTAAAACGCGTAAATCGTTCTGTTGTATCTTTTGTTTATTTACATTCCATTTTGAGATGTCTGGATACTTTTGTTAGGAAATCCAGCTTGTTTTGAAAAATTCGACAAATCATCATGTTGTAACCCTATATTAGGAGCAGGGAAATGAACGTCCTCTACCCCCTTAGTAGAATATTTGATTTCCGGTAACACGCGTGTAACCAAAAAGAAATCTGTACTGATACTGATACCGGGGCTATCTATCATCGTATTTACTTACGATCGAAACTGCACCCGAATAAATACGAGAAAACAAATGTCTCCATTCTGTACCGTAGGATAAACGATAAAACGCTTCATTGCAAGGTTTCGTGTGTAACAAAAAGGTGATAAATCGTAAGTACTCATTTGTCTTGGTCACATTGATTGCTACAATGACGTCTTGCTTTGTAGGTGCCAATGCCAACTGTGAATGCGCATGGCAATTCGAATTATTCCCAAGGATTACATCAGAATGGAACTTAATAGGCGCCGTAACGAAGATGATTCGAGATGGTACCTGTAACTGTCTGTCACCAGTGCTAAAATCGTCACGTAGACTAAAATCGTCATGTAGACTACTACACACTGCAGCTGCTCTCGGGAAATTATGGCTAATAGATTTCCTCCTAGACCAGGACTGTTCAATTGATGTCTACACGGGTTATCTTGGTAATAGCCCTCTTCTGTTGGGGATAAGAAATGCGAACATTGAAGTAGTGGAAAAACTAGTTGACAGAGGGGCGGACCCAAATCCACGCCGGCCATTTAATATATCCCCGGTGATTAAAGCTTTGCGAGATCAGCGAAATCATCAGCACAACAATGTCATATTGAAAGCACTTCTTGATACCGGCCGCTGTGACTTGAAAAAGGCCGATCGGAATGATGAAAAAGCTCTATCAATGGCGATACGCAGAGGCAATGCAGCAGCAGTTCAAATGTTGCTAGAAATGAAGGCAAACCCAAATGATTTCGACAAATATGGTAACGCAATGCTTCACCTCGCTACACGAACAGGCGACTTCACTATGGTCGCGGCCTTGATCACGTATGGAGCCACAGTCGACATTCGCCATCGAGATGGGTATACAGCTCTGCTGTGTGCTGCAAGTTATGGCAAACACGATTGTCTGGAAATCCTTCTTTCCCATGGTGCCAGCCCAAATTACTTGACCCAATGCAATAACACACCACTGGCTATGGCGGCCCATGGCAATCACTTAGAAACTCTCCGCAGGCTGTTACTGGAGGACGTGAACGTGAATAACGCTGACAATGACCTCGATACTCCACTTCACTATGCTGCATATAATGGCTGTGTGGAGAGTGTCAATATGCTGTTAGAACGTGGTGCTAACCCCAATGTTATCAACAGGTCCAAGGCATCCCCTCTGTGGAATGCTGTCTACACAAAACATTTTGACGTGGTTAGGGCTTTAATCCTCAGTAATGTCACCCTAGAAATATGTAGTCATGGACACAAAAATGTGCGTAAAAAGGGAGTGTCCGTCGTGCCCCTTTACCCTGCGAAGAAATCTGTGCTATGGGTGGCTGTAGAGCGAGGATGTGCAGACATCGTGGATCTTTTGGTCGAGGCCGGCTACAATTTGCGGAAGGAGGGATGGTTAATACAGAACAATGAAGATGGCCTGCCAGAAGAACGTTTGCCTATCCTTCACAGATTACTGACCCTTGTCCAGCAAGCTCCCAGTCTAAAGTCTACTTGTCGTTACTTGTTCAGGAGACGATTTAGTCTATCCCAATTAGAACATTTGACACAAACTTTATCCCTGCCGGCTACTCTGAAAGAATTCCTTCTCTTGACAGACATACGGAAATACTCTTGTCAAGGGAATGCGCAACACTGAGAGAAATAAGGTGGTCAAATGACTACTTTCACGTGGTCTAGCGTCAGGACCATCGAAATGGGTCCTCTGACCACCATTGCAGTCTTAACCTATTGTGGTAAATCGGATTGACCACACATTAGTAGTCAGTGTGACCAAACCGGGTAGTCAGCTTGACCACCCTGTGAGTCCAACTTGAAACTACTGACATGAAGACGTGAGGGATTACGTATGTCGGGTGATAGGCGCATGGCGTTAAGCTCCTTTAGATTGCTTCTGCCTCGGCATGTTATATTTGCAGAAAGCGGGGTTGGTATATATCATATGGGACAAGGGAAATGGTATCTTGCAACCAGAACCTTGGGATTGCACTCTTGGATGATAAAAGTGGTCCGCTGGACCTCTAATGGTAACGCTTCGGTTACGTTTACATTCCGTTAACTGTATCTGTGAACACATCAAATTCTTATTTTATGTCGCTCAATTCAAAAGTATTTTGAATTGAAGTCTGAAATTTCCTAAATCCACAGCTTCTTTTCTCTGTGAATGTTAATCAGAGAACGCTACCATTCATCATTCCACTTAAAACATTTGTATCGTATTCAGAACGCGGAGACGAGTATTGAACGGTATTAAAAGAATGCAGTTCAAACAAGATGATCATGGCACTCATGGCCACGTGACTTGCGAACTTACGCTGCGAAGTCAGTTATGGTCACGTGAATTGAGAGGGTTTTCATTGAGGCCTGCAGGACCTGGTGTTGCATTCGTAGGATGAGACCGGGTGTTGAATTGCGTTGACCATCAATAGACATTGAACCTGATGGCATCACCCCGCTGCATTGTGAGAATTATTGAAGTATAAATGTGCCATCTCAGGACCAATCTTACATTCTACTATTTCCGTACTGGTTTCTCACATAAAACGCACACAAAGCCACCCGTGGGGAGCGTGTGGTGATCACGTAGTGAGCCGGCTACGAAATAGCTCCTTTGATAATCGAGCGACTTGGTCGGTCGTCAATACTTGTAACGTTCAGTCTCCGGGTAAGGTCATATTTATAAATTATAGTTAGGTCGGTTTGATGACGTCGTTATGAGCGGACGTGTTTTTACACTGCTCCGGTAGCTCATCGATTGATTGGATTTCTCTACACCAATTTCTCTACACCGATTATCCAGATTCAGATACGAGCGAGTTCATTTGAATTCAAGTTAGAAGTGTTTAATGAACTGTTTAATGAACTGTTTGGATGATCACTGGATTGCACTCATCGCACTGGATTGCTGAATTACTGACTTACCGGTGTACATCCTGTGAAAACTACACCTAGATTTGGACGGAATCTGAGTAAGTTTGCCTGAATTTGAATTGAACTGATTGCTGAATCGCTAGTATATTAGCTCAGCTGTTTGGACTATATCAAATAGGACCGCCTTCAAACTGAAATCACAACGCCGTAGAAGTTGGCAACACCAAATAATTGGATTCAAAGCGAAAATCAACTGCCAACGTAACGCAACGTTACTGCACGCCTTGCAAGCTGTTTATAAATCGGCTGGTTTATGAATTAGCGTTGAGATAACTTTGGATTTGATGAAATCTGCTTAGTAGTAGAGATCGCATTGATTATTTGAAAATCTTGAATTTTGTTTGAATTCAACTGTTTTGTAACGGTGACGTAACGCGACGTTACACTTAACATTCTAGACAAACGTCAATCTCGAACGTTTGCAACGTAACACAGACAGGACGTTCTGGACAGGGAACTATTCTGTCGTCATTTTCTTTTGAAAGCGCCAAAAGAAAGACAATATTGTGCCCATTCTAGACAAACGTCAATCTCGAACGTTTGCAACGTAACACAGACAGGACGTTCTGGACAGGGAACAATTCTGTCGTCATTTTCCTTTGACTTCGATTTATTGATCAGAGATAGAAATTTCCTGGATAGGTAGAAGAGAAATCTACAGACATGCCTAAAGTCAAAAAGGACACGACATTCTATGCCGTGGCAGTGGGTAAACAACCCGGAATATATAAAGAATGGAGTATGTGTGAGGAAAATGTTACAAAATATCATGGCGCTTTACATAAAAGTTTTGCGTCAGTAGAAGCGGCCCTACAATATTTGGTTACGAATGGCCATAGCTGCGAGTTTTCCCGTGTATATGACATAGATGGAACGTCGAAAGCAGTGCAGGATCTTGGACATAAATGCCCCAATTGTATAAACCAGGAGAACCACTCTTGTGAAACTGACTCTTGTGAAACTGCTGTGAAATCCGTCGATATGGTAGAAGAAAGTGTGAAGTCGTGCCCTATGTGTGACGCCGATGCTGATCGCCACATGATACGGTGCAGTAATTGCAAATTGTGGTATCACTTCATGTGCACTGACCTACCGGACTACCAATTAGCATCTTTTGCCAGTACATCGAGGAAATACTCCTGCCAAAAATGCACCACCATCTCCTCAAAGTTGGAGTATACTTTATTCACCCTCCGGCAACAGAGTACCAACGATAGCTCCCGCCCTGACTGTCGTTCACCTAGCCCATACATGAATGGATCATCTGACTCCCTCAACACATCCGGAATAAGAGAAACTCAGGTTAAGAAACTGAAATTGGAAGCAGAAAACATGAAACTTAAACAGTCACTGAGTATTGCCCAAATGAGGATGGAAGAGCTGCAAGTGACAGTTCAGCAACACAGTGACAATACCACAGTTCTGGATGCAATATCTTCACTGGACGAGAAAATCGTGTCAGCAATAACTCAGACGCACAGCATTACCTACTCTATTGAGCTGGATAAAGTAAAGAATGAGTTGGTGGAAATTAAACGCGAAAATCAAAGAGTATGCGAAGAACTAGAATTCGTGAAAAGGGAGAACCAGTCTCTAAGATCAGAAGTAACCACAACGAAGGCCTTGTATAATGCTGACCTCGAAAAATTAACTGCCGCGTATGAAATAAGACTTGCCAAATTGAATACAGGCAGTGATATCACCTCTGATCTGTTTCGTGCTTTCCAAGATATAAAACAGTCTAACCAGTCTCTGATTACCGAGATCTCTGGCCTACAGACATCTGTGAGTGAACTTTTGTCCCAAGCACCACAACCTTCTATCTCAGTTACAACACAACTAGATGATTCGGTCACCCAAAATATCCAGCAGATAAAGTCGCAACTTGCTGAACTTGTAACTTTGCCCAAGGACACAGTTGGTATTAAGTCTCAGTGTAATCTCCTGAAAAGTGATGTTGGTCAAATAAAGCGTGAGCTAGGCAAGATAATCCCGGCTTCAACAAAACCTGGTAATGGGAGTCCCAGTTACAGTCGTATCGTGCAAAATAGATAAGATCCTTTAGCCGACCAATCTAGTAGGTCTACTAGTGGGAAACCGGATGAATATATGTCGGACTACACTGGCACCGGGAATAGTAGAGGAGCTCGACATGATTTTGTGAATCAACCTATGGAACAACGTCAAGAGAAAGTACTCCTCTTGGGGAATTCTCATTTGCATAACATTGATGTCCATAGACTATCTACGCAATGTACAGTAGACAAAAAGATAGCCTTCACCATAGAGGAAGCCAGTTCTACTTTGGATTCCATACCCAAACAATCATCATATCAGTGTGTCCTCCTACATCTCTTCACAAATGATGTCAAAAACCTCAGTTCTCAAGAATGCGTACTGAAAATGCAGCAACTTGTTAACAAAATTAACAACGTGTTGAAGAAGCCCAAGATCATTATTTCCCTTGGTCTTAGCCGTACTGATGATATGGTCCTCAATGGAAAGATGCATGAGTGTAACATCTTGATTCAGCATCAGTTTCTGTCCAACAAAGCGAAATTGTTTGTGGGAAACACCAACTTGAGACACGGGGACCAGCCCATTGAGAGATGTATGGCTTCAGATGGGGTTCACTTAACCGCGAAAGGCAGCAGTCTTCTGGCGATGAACTTTCGCAGTGTTATCCATGCTGCTCTTAACATCAAAGGATTTTCACCTGGAAAAGTCCAACGTAAAAATCAACGCCAGAAGAGGCTTCCTATTCGCCCAAGCCTTCGTCGGAATGTTTATGATCAAGATACGGAATATGATTCCTTTAGAATGAATGACGAATATTACAACAACGTATCACTGGGATACTCTGGCCAGCGCGGTCATAGACGACCATCTGGTATCTACGCCCAACAAGAGGCAAGCAACGATCGTCATGATACAGATTACTCTGTTAAAGACTGGGGAAAGTCTTCATATGGATCTACCCAAAAACCCGAATATGGCAACTTCTGGAGTAATAGATACAATTACCAGTATTACTAACTGATTTAATAATATCATTTTTATAGGTGTAATTCATCACCATCAAACTTACATGAAAACCTAACTATGTGTGTCCCACTTAAATCTTCAAGTTCCAACAATGGAACCTCACCATTGATAAATATAAACCAACTAAAAGTGACGAGTTGGAATGTTCACGGGTTAATTTCAAAAGAATTCAATAAATTAAACGATCCAGATTTCATCAAATGTATCAATGACTATCATATTATAGGTCTCTCTGAAACACATACTGGTCCTGATCATGACTTAGACATTCCCGGATATCGGGTAGTACCACTCATTGGCCCTAAACGACGAACGTCTAACATACATCATGGTGGATTAGCCATTTACGTTAGAGATGACCTTCGATCAAATATTCGCTTTTTGGAACATACAACTAATCACTATATATGGCTTGAGCTCAATGCTGACAATTTTGGTCTAGATAAAAATGTATATCTATGTTTTGCTTATATCCCTCCTGAGAATTCTCCT
>JAVTVY010036568.1:0-17249 GCA_036873755.1 Hanleya hanleyi
ATCTCACGGTGAAACATATTCTCATAGACTGCATAGATTTTAGATTATAAGAGATACTTTTTATCGAGCAGCTACGCTGGAAGATCTTTTTAGCCGAGTTAAGGAAGATTGTATTTTAGATTATTGGAGAGAGATTGGTTTGTTGTACAAATTTCAATGTTTGTACCTGTTTTAGCGCATTAGTTTACTGAGCTGTTGAATTGAATACTTAGAATTTTGTTTGGTCGTCGCTATATCGTCGCTATATAGCTGAAATATTGCTGAATACGACGTTAAACCTTAATTCTCTCGCTAAGTTCATTAATAGTATCTGTGTTCAAGAAAACTGATCGTAGATATATTAATGTCGAAAGCCATAAGGCATTCTTTATCTCTGCTACATACAAGAGATATCATTCACGGCATGTTTCTTTGTTTATAGAGTTGATTGAATTGATTGCAACACAATATACCAACAGCATATAGGTATTCTAATGGGTACTAATGGGTGCCCTTGTTGGCTGACCTACGTCTGTTCTCTTATGAATATGACTATATGCAGGCGCTTTCGAAAACCGATCCATTCAAAGCCCTTTCCTTCTCATTCACCAAAAGCTATATAGATGATCTTCTCGCTGTGGATAATCGCTATATAACTGAATCCGTGAAGGATATATCCATCTTCACTGGGTTTGAAGGAAACTACAGATAGCCCTACATGCACATCAAATTTAGACCTATATCTCTATAAAAATGAAGCGGGCCTTCTCTCTCGTCGACTTTAGGACAAAAGAGATGATTACAATTTCGACATCATAAACTATCCATTTCTGGACAGCAATATTTCAGTGGGACCTGCATATGGCGTATACGTATCTCGCCTACTTGCATTTGCTAGATCCATTGCTGCAGAAACTTAGAAAACAGGGCTATACCATCAAGCGCCTCCATTCAAAGTTTTTTCAAATTTGTCGATACATATCGCACGCTGATAGCTAAATACGAGCGTAGCGTGCAAGATCTATAGCGTTACGTTTCGTAACTTGTGTCTAATTCCGCTTAACGCGGGGCTAGGGGCCGTATGAACCCATGTACTTCAAGATCCTCATGGTACTCATATGAACAGGCACAATCAAAGCGTGACTGAGATACATCATTCTCTAGATGACGATTTTACATGAAATATTATGGATTAAGAATACGGATTTAATATTTTGGAACATCATGATGTCTTGTCGGCATCATTCAAAACTGTTGAGCGCTTCTCTCTTGCAGGAAACTAGCCTATGTTTATGTATCCTATGATTGTCTTGAATTTGGTGCTAATACCGTTATATGGAATATGACATGGTTGCCTAGTCACGTTGGCATCAATAGTAATACTGAGGCTGATAGGATGACTAAGGCAGCCCTAGATAATGAGGTTTATTCTGTTGGAATCCAATATAGCGATTTCAGACCCTCTATCTGTACTTATTTGAGAAAAATGTTTCAATGATTATGGGATGCTACACTTGAAATATATTACAATTGCAGTGTAGAGGATATAGTATGAATGCCGTACACTCGGAGGTGAGGATTAATGAAAGTAATGGCTGAACGTAGCACACTCGAATTGAAGCGTACAGAAAGTTGACTGTAGTGCGCTTAGATTGGGGCTTAAGTTATGCGCGGTCAGAACAAGGTATTGTCCGAATGCAGTACACTTGAAGTGAAGCTTTCAGGACAATGCTAAAATCACCAATGTGAATGACCAATGACAGGCCCATTGATTCTGATTTTTGTTTCCATAAATGAGGTTTGAGTTCGTGATATCTATTTGGTTTCGGCATTTAGACAATATCAATTTCCTTTTCGACAAATTCTATTTTTTCTTCAACTTCAAGTTTGTTTTCTCTTTTTCTGTTTTTTTTTCGAAGACTAGTTCATTTTTTCTTTCTGGATTTTCATTTGAATGGAATATAGGATGTGTCATTAGTGTGTAGAAATTTTCTCATATGATCTTAAAGCATGTTCATTCACTGGATGATAAAAATATATACCTTTCTTTGCCATATTTAAATCTTTCAGTATTAGCCAGTTGAATTCCGAGTGTCCACTTCCGTTTCAGAGTTATAGTGTTGATCAGACCTATACCAAGGTTTGATATCCGCCTCAGTACAAATGTTAGCATTTCCGGCGAAATAATAAAAACAATCAATTGGCGCGGCGATGAAACCGAGGCGTCATTTTCATCTGACGACAATACAGCTTACCAATTACCAATATACGAGTTGTCAGAGCATTTCCATCATGGCTCTCTAGATTTGTATCTAATGCCGCTTATGCCGGTGCTAAATCATATCATCCAAGTTGCCACATGAACAGGTACAATAAAAGCGTACCTGAGATACAACACATATCACGAATCGTTAGATTCTTGGTATGTGCTTTAGAATAGGTTAACCGAAGACTATACTGTGAAGTCATGTGACTGTCAGTATGTCGGCACCTCTTCCCACTTCCCTTATATGTGTTGTAATTTCTTCAACTTCATCGAGAAAGTCTATAAATTAGTTTCATATAAACAAGACTGAATTTGATATGGAAATCAGTTTGAAGCTAGAAGCGAAGACGAATCTCTTTGACACTTTGGCATGAGCTATGAAACATACCTAAGATTTTATAATTAGGAACGATTGCTAATTCCGTTCTGTTTACTAGGCTAGTTTGATACATCACTTTCAAGATACCATGCTCAAAAATAGTAAGATGGTACACAACTTAATACTGAAGGTATCCGTGCAGTAATGTTGAAACTTTGAAAGTGTCTGAATCCTAATTATCTCCCTTGGATCGAACACCCAGTAGTCTACAGTTGTCGTGTTGTGACGTTGCGTCACAAGAGTGACGTCCCTTCGTGTAGCCGACCCGTCGGCAGACGAAACGGTGGGGCAGTTCACTTGCAACTGCATGGACTGAAGTAAACTGATTTAAAATTTGAAAAATACATTTTAATTCAGAATAATTTGAACTCCTTGATATACAAGTTGAAGGTAGGGATATTCTCTATACTCAATTTTTCGAATATGCCCGACTGTTTGATCCGCCGACTCTTGTGATGCAACATCACAACATGGGAATACCGTATTAATTTAAAGCGTATCTTGGATTTTAGAATCGGACCAAAAAAGGTATCTTGCAAAAAATCTGTACCAAATTTCAGAAGATCCATGAAATAGTTCCTGAGAATTCACGATAACAATGTTATAAAGGGAAATTCAAGATGGCCACATGGCGCCCATATTGGATTTTTGAATCGGACCAAAAAAGGTATCTTGCACAACTGGACCACAAGGGAAACCTGTGTACCAAATTTGAGAAATATCCATGCAGTAACTTCCTGAGATTTCAACAAAGTTTCATGGGAAAATTCAAGATGCGGCCATATTGAATTTTCGAAACGAACCAAAAAGGTATCTTGCACAACTGGACCCCATGGGAACCTGTGTACCAAATTTGAGAAAGATCCATGCAGTAATTTGCTGAGAATTCAAGATAACAAAATACCATGGGGAAATTCAAGATGACCACCTGGCGGTCATATTGAATTTTCGAATTGGGCCGAAAAAGGTATCCTGCACAACTAGACCCCAAGCGGAACCTGTGTACCAAACATGAGAAAGATGCCTGCAGTATTTTCTGAGAAATCACGATAATAAAGTTTCATGGGAAAATCCAAGATGGCCACCTAGTGGCCATATTGAATTTTCGAATGTACCAAATATGAGAAGGATGCATGCAGTACTTCCTGAGAAATCGCGACAACAAAGTTTCACGGGGAAATCCAAGATGGCTGCATGGTGGCCATATTGGATTTGCGAATTGGACCAGCAAAGGTAGCTTGCACAACTAGACCCCAATGGAGCCTGTGTACTGAATTTGACAAAGATCCATGCCGTAATTCCTGAGAAATCGCGATAACAAAGTTTTATGGGAAAATTCAAGATGGCCGTCTGGTGGCCATATTGGATTTTCGAATCGAACCAAAAAGGGTATCTGGCACCGCTAGACCCCAAGGGGAACCTGTGTACCAAATTTGAGAAAGATCCATGCAGTAGTTCCTGAGAAATCGTGATAACGTTTCATGGGGGAAATCCAAGATGGCTGCCTGGTGGCCATATTGGATTGGCGAATCGGATCAGAGAGGATATCTTGCACAACTAGACCCCAAGGGGAACCTGTGTACCAAATTTGAGAAAGATCCATTCAGTAGTTCCTGAGAAATCGCGATAAAAAAGTTTCATGAGGAAATCCAAGATAGCTGCCTGGTGGCCATATTGGGTTTGTGAATTGGACCGGAAAAGGTATGTTGCACAACTGGACCACAACGGGAACCTGTGTACCAAATTTGACAAAGATCCATGCAGTAGTTCCTGAGAAATCGCGATAACACGAATTGTTTACGGACGGACTGACGACGGACGACGGACCACGGACGAAAAGTGATTTGAACAGCCCACCATCTGGTGATGGTGGGCTAAAAATGATAACGGCGTTTAATTTCATCAGCTAACCTTGACCGTTTGCGCAATATTAAATATTTCAACCAACTCTTTAAAAACTCCATTCTGGAGTAAATTGTGTCCACTAGGCAAAGGGGTGTAGGTCACAAGCCACCATTGATTTTTTTATCTAAGACTAATAATCAGGGCTTGACTTCCGGGGAACTTTAATTGGTTCTTATACCTGACTGATTGAGAAATAATTTGAGATTCGATTTATAATGTTTCTATAATATTGAACACGTATCCAAATAACCTTTAATTCTAATAGGGGAAACGTCTGGGCCAATTTGGTTGCCCATCTCTCATATTTGCTGTGATTGTATCAAGCGGAATGACAAATTCTGGCAGCCGTAGCTCGAAAACATGATGGCGAATGTATGCTGAATGTTTTATATGTTTGAGCGGGAAAGTCAGGCGGCGAATATTAGGGAATATAGTTTTGTCAAGATGTGCGCAGCCGGTGTACTACATGTTAAGTAAGGCTGTTTTTCGTGGTGTGACCTATATTACCTTGTGCCATCTCCTTGTAATAGCAAGATTGCGTAAAATACAATACAGACTTCATTTATTCTCCGTGTTGTTACAGAAACAATAACTGTGAAGCTAATGTCACGAATAGGTGACTAACATAACACGTTGATTAAAGCATAGCTGAAATTCACAATAAGATAAATTATAATGTCCGGGATCGACAAGAATTGAAGACGATATAAACAATGAGCAATTATCCATGTCCGATGATTTGAAACCAGCTAGGGTAATGTCATTAAATACAAGCGTCTAGTCCGTCATTCAATATTCAACCGTCATCCATTAAAGAATTGCCGTGTCCATAATCTAATGGCATTCCATTTAACAGCATTAGCACGAAATTAACACAAAAAACAAAAAAACAACAACAACAGCAATCACAGTATACATATACATAGTATGGAAGAAAATGCTCGTTCTCAGATCAATATTACGATCTATGGTAAATTGTACAAATAAATGAAAACAAATGTATGTCGGCGATGCAAGTGGTAAACTGGCTAAAAATGTGATAACATTTTGCTAGCAAACATCAGATCCAACTCGTCGTGGTGACTAGAACATTGACGTAAAGCCCCAGTCTCACTTAAACGAACTTGTTTACGAAACTTTACGATGTAACGGTCATAATGTTTCGTAATAAATCGCTTTACAAAGGCGGTTTTCCCGTTATTTGGGGCGAGTAGATACGACATGTTTACGAATAATTACGAATGTTTGCGATGCAGTCTCGAAGACATACGATACTTTTACGACAGTTAGGGATATTCGCACCCAAATTGAGGCGATTCAGTGCGATACAGTTGCGAAAATGTGCGATGTATTTACGAAGTGCATACGACTACTTGCCATTATTTCACGATGTCTTGCGAATACGTACGAAGAATTTACGACGTTTTTACGACGTCTTTATGACAGTTTGGGTCACGTGGCTGTGCATAGAAACAATTTTGTCATGATTGTGGTCAATTGGTTTTAAAAACGTGGTAAAAACATTGTATAAATGTAGCAAACTTTACGATTAATTCGTATACCATCGTATCCTGTCGTAAGTTATAGTAACTATTCGTATTTATTTTTCACTTGACGATTATTAACGGAACTGTTACCAATAAGGCGATTAAATTACGACTTGATTACGATGCATTATCACGTAGATTCGACAACTTACGATTATTTACGATAAAATTACGAATATTTGCGATTTAAGGCAAAATCGCATTGCGTGGCGAATTAACATTTTGAAATTGGCGCGACGATGAAACCGATGCGACGATTTTCTTACGAATTGATGCGATGGCCTACGAATCATGGCGAGTGTCTTTACGAATACCTTGCGAGTATCTTACCAATACTCACAATCTTAAATCGTCAAGCTTCGTAAAGATGTTCGCCTAAGTGGGACTGGGGCTTAAGAATCGCCAAATCGTAAAACATTCGTATTAAGAGATTTAAAAACCCACGATAGCATACTGAAACTAAAGAACGAGAAAACTGATTGAGTAAAATGTACGATAAAATATGACAAGCATTACATTTACATCTGGGATCAATCCATGTTTTTACAAATTTCTTAAAGACTCTTGGTTGGTTTGTTAAAAAGTATGTTAAAAAGTTTAGATATCACGTAGATGTCCGCGCACTGTCCCCGCTCCATCTGTATGCCTCTCCTTCACGAATAATGAGCAGTCTTTGAACGTACAAATACAAGCATCTAGTCCGACATTCAATACTCAGCATTGCCCTATTAGAGAACTTCCGCGTCCATAAAATAAAGACCTTATTCGCATAACAACATTAACAGCAAATTTAAAAATCATAGATTACAGTCTAGTTTCCTGCAAGAGTGAAGCGATCAACAGTTTTCAGTGATGCCAGAAATACATCATGATGTTCCAAATATCAAATCCGTATCGCTGATCAGTATTCTTAAAGACCTTTTTGACGAAATCATGTGCATTATCTAGCGAATGATGTATCTCAGTCACGCTTTGATTGTGACTTCAAATGAATGCCACGAAGATCTTCAAGTACACGGGGTTCATATGGCCCTTAGTCCCGCGTTAAGCGAAATTAGACACCAGTTACGAAACGTAACACCAAAGATCTTGCACGATACGCTCGCATTTTGCTGCTATAGCATGCGATATGTATCGCTAAATTTGGGAAAAATTTGAGAAAAGCGCTTTGTGTATTACAAGTTTCTTTTGTTGCGTTGAATAAAATAGTGATATTTCATACAGGACATTGCGAATGCTTTTGGGCAATATGTGTATACACCATCCAAGCCCCCGTGAAATATTTCTCCCCAGAAAGGCATAGTTTGCGATGTCGGAATAGTATCATCACACTTGCCGTTGTCGACAAGAGAGAATGCCCACTTCGTTTTTATAGCGATACAGGTCTAAATATGATATGCCATTAGGGCTTTCTGTTGTTTCCTACAAACCCAGTAAGGGTGGATATATATCGTTCACTCGGTCATTATTATAGGGTTTGGTGAATGAGAAGGATCGGACTTTTTAATGACCTATAATCGTATTACTAAGAGTAAAGATATAGGTCGGCCATAAGGGGTGCACATTCGTTTGCTGTTGAGACGTTTTAAACGATGGAAAAAAACGTTCAGCAACTACACCCATCGTTTGCACCATCGTTTTTTTGTGTAGCGAACGATCAAAAAAACCATTACCGAAGATTGCCGAAGGTGCCGCTGTCGTTCGAAGAAAACGTCGTCGTTTGAAAGAAAACGATTGTCGGCTGATAAAAGACGATCGCACGTGTTCAGCTGTGCATAAATACACACTGGGTGAACAGGCCATTCCTTCGCTCTCAACTGCGGACGTGTGGAACAAAATATAGCGCTCTCAACGAATTTGAAAATGGCTTTATTACAGGGGAAATAAATTACACTTTAACTGCCTTCCGCGTTTGTTTTAAAGGTTGTGATTACGGGAAGTCGCTTTCTGTGTGTAAATTGATCTATAAAAATGACAATCACCTAGCTATGATGATGGAAGTATTACATACGTAACTAAAACTGAATGTTTTAACACCCTCTCCATGTATGCACGATGTGAGAATTTTCTTTGAATAGGCCGGAAAAGGTAATCAACAGATAACTCGGCCGATATCTGAATTATGTTCAGTTACTATTAAACTTGAAGAGGTATCCGTTTCAGAAATATTTAGGTTGCTAAATATTTCCTTGTTATTCAGGGCGATACGGAAATGTTTATCAGGAAAAGATGATGTCGTGGTGTCGATTCGCCCGGAAATTTTCGCGATATGCCGAGACTAGGTTTTGATCTGTTTCCTTGAAAACGCACGGATACAATAGAAATCTAAATAAATATTTTTCATCGCGAGTATTATAGGACGATGAAAATATATCATTTTGTATCTTCAGCCGTTTTCTTATAATGTTTACCGGAAATCCTGTAGCACGATTTGCGGGGAATTTTCCTGAAATTCGCCCACTTCAGAGCGCGTTTTCAATACCTCTCTCGCAAATCGTGTGACACTTTTCTCAGTAAATATCACATGAAAAGGTCTGAAGAGACAGAAATGATATTTATATTTTGATGATACTGGTGATGAAAAATTTGTATTTAGATTTTTTATTTTATGAATACGTTTTCAAGGATAGTGATATAGTGTCGGTATATCGCCAAATATTCCCGGCAAATCGACAATCTTTGACGTGAAATAAACCGAAGAATGGAAAGGTTTCTTCTGTTATTTGGCCTGTATACTTTGAAATTTCCCATAATTGCAGTCCATAGGGAAAATCATGTGTCGTGAACATACGCGTTTAGCTTTAATATTTTAGAAACATCGCCATTTATTCTACTTGTCTGTCCGACAAAACAACCTGTATACGGGCAGGAAGTACACGAGTATATGCACGTGGCCTACCCTTCAGCCTGCCGTTTATCCCCAGCAGAGAAAAGCCGATTTCGGACTGCTCCCGCCTGGCGGGGAAATATTGAGCGTTGTAGAACACGTGTCTGTCGAAACGTTCATGATGAAATACCAGATTAGAGAGGAAAACGCTGTATTCACGATCCTTTAATTCACAAGTCGAATACATTAAAATTATCCAGGAAGTTTCCCTCTACTTTGGTGGGTGCCATGAAAGAAGAATTTTCACGAGAAAATTGAGTGGTCCTGATAAGCAATTTTTGACATCGCTACTTGAGAGAAAAGTGGAAGGTCTGGATTTCCAATGAGTCTTCATTCAAGCACTTTTAGTGTTTTCGATTGAACTAATTTTCTCGGCAATGCGCGGAGACCGATGTATTTTTTTGACCACCTATCGTGTATATGAGACTTTATCGTAACAGATCCAAATATTTGATTATCAGTGTTCTTTTATTATGTCACTTTTTAATTCTGGTCAACTTTGCTGCATGGTCATACTGAAACTAGAGGAATCACCGCCTTTTCTCCGGATAACATTCTTCGTACATGCACATATTACTTCATGATGTGTATATTTTGTTGTAAGATTCTTATCAATAAACATATGATTGTGCAATAAAGTCCAATATATATTTACAGCAGGACAAAACGTGGAAGAAACTGATTTTCAGTGAGCATATAGGTAAGAATCCTGCTTGATTAGCACACAATATTGGCAAGCTGTCAGTTTATTGTCTAGCCATAATAATAGTAAAGTGATCAGCGTTTTCCTCTGTTCTATTGGTCTGTACACAGCTTGACATTCAAGCCAAGAAGTACGCAAGAGTTACTTCCGGAGGCGGCATCCACGGGACATCCGAGCATTTGCTTTATTACTACCATAATTCAAATGGACGTTCACGGGAAGTATTGCTGAAGGAATTATCTATTTCAAAGACATTATTAAATAAAAGGCGACAGGTGTCTTTGACTTTATACTTTTTGTTTATTTACAGTTGCACATTTCCGGGACAGTTTTCAATTGATCACTCCGGACTCCAAATAAGCCATGCAGTTTTGTTCCATGAAAAATATATTTGCAATTTCTGGAAGGTTAGACATTTATGATCACATCTTTAGTAATATACAGATCGTCTTTCACATCTAGCTTATTTGTGTCTCACCACGACCGATACTTCATCCATTATGGCACAATATACAGGAAATCAAGGTAAGCTGAATGGCTGACTTTGCCGGATTTTAAAGATGGATAAAAGAGCTAAAGTGAACAAGGCGGTAATTTGATAGCAACTGAAATGGAAATCGGAATAGTGGGTTGGGATTAAAAGTTAAAAAAATAAAAAGATGGAATAAACTAATACGTTTTCTGTCTACTTGCTCTCTAAATTATACTGTCTAAAATGTGAATTAATTCTACTGAGCCCCTCAGATAATATCAGATAAAACACGGTTGTACATTTGGCTATTTCTTCACAATCATCTATCGATCTGTCTTTCGTCTGAAATATTTCAGAATACATTTATATCTGAAACAGATCGAACCAATTTTCTGACTATTAAAAACGTAGATCGTGAATTGATGCGTATCATGTTAGTCCTATATATACTTGAGTAAAACTGGATAAACAGGTGAGTGTATGTCCTATAAATGACAGAATAGCTGCAGTCGAGCCATATTTCAAGCTAGAATACTGATCGGAGAGAGGTAAAAGGGAATTCTTTTTCAGATTTTATACATTTTTTTATTATTTTCATGCGAGTCATGATCTCACTGTCACGAAGGCATAATCTATTGAGGTTCTAGCTGAATATATTATGAAGCAGGAACCGTGTACAGGCGCTGGCCCACGTGCTATGTAATGATCACGTGATGTTATTGCAACTCCGTATGGCGGGAAAATGTACAGCCAACACGTGGCATGTTGAAACTTTCATTCTACAGATCCCACCCAATTCTATGAAAGTATTTTCATGCATTTGTTAATCAAGGATCGAAGGATACAGTGAATTGTTAGAAAGGGCAAGCAATTCATGTCTTTCGTTTAGCTGCTATCATGGTGGGATGAGCTCGTTCCAGCTGGGAAGATTATCGTCTCAGACGAGTTGGCCCTGATATGGGTCTCAGCCGAGTTGGTACTGATATGGGGCTTCAAATAGTGTCGGGCTCTTGATTAATTTGTTGTTCTTTTTATTGACAAAAACAGTTTGAAAAGCCCTTCCACAATGTTTTCCTACGAAGAGCAATCAAGAAATTAATAGGTTTGATTCTCAATCTGAAAATGACTTAATCTGTGTTTCTTCATTAGATCTTTTATATATTTTCCCGTAGACATCTTTGGCGTCACTGGGATAGTTGGGCCTAGTCTTCTCGGCCGTGCCAAAAATTCAGCATGGTTTTGAGCATGTTCTGAAGAGAAAATAAAGAAAATATCAGAATGTCTCAGTGTCAGAATATGCCCTTGCCCCGTATGTACTAGTGCAATGAAAAACCCGAATTTGTGGTTTTAAATTGGCCGGGCGCCCGAAACTAATCTCTTCATTGTCAGCCGATCATTGCAGTCAATTACTTAAATCTAATTTAATGGTTAAAGAGCAGGAAGAATGCATTTGCTCTCCAAAGGGAGAAAATAATGATGGGGAAATGCAAGAGGCAATGGATTATTCAATGAAAACCATCAAAGACGAAGAAGTCCGCCATTTAACCTCTCGCGTTAAAAAGTTACCATAAAAAAGATAATTCGAACACGTCCGTTTTTCTATAATTGGCGAGACGTCCTTGAAAAGTCCTTAAATTTAATGCAAGAAAAGGCGTTCGAACCCTATAATCGTCTTGTGAATTTCTGCGTTTACGCAGCGTCCTGAAAGAGAAAAAATATATGCATTATACTCCAATGTTTCACTCGACATTTATCTGTAATCAAACGTGATAATAATGGTTTAAGAAAAACTACGATCATCTCCATGGTAAGCTAGGACTGACTTGTTTAAAAGCCGCATTCCAAAATTGCGCAAGCCCGTAATTCTGTAAAATACGTAAGATTCGAATCGCACGTTCATAAAACTATATCATGGTTTCATAATATTTTGTTTATTTACGAATTACATCCGTAACCGATTCTAATATATTGTCAAGCAGCACACGTGTTGCAATTCTGGACAAGAAAACAATATTAATTTGTGTTCCATTCTCATAATCCGTTTTCACGGCCGCAATCGACACCGCCGATGTTGTTGTTTTTGCGTCTGTAAAACGGGACTACTTTCGAGCTGATCGTTTGCCAGGAGACTTCCGATCGTTTGCTAGATCGGCACCTTTGTTCGATGTGTGAAAAGACGACCGACACTCTTATCGTAGGTCGTCGGAGATTTCCGGCGATAGTCTTTGTTTGGTGGACGTTTTTTAAAAAACGATCAACTCATACGCCCATCGTTTGCATCGACGTTTTTTTTCATCGTTTAAAACGTCTAGCAAACGAACGTTAGCCAAACAGAAGTACATATTACAATAACGAAATATAAAAAAGCAAAATCGAGCCATCCCGTGTATACACAAGAATTTGGTATATTGAGAGAAAAATACAGATCGCATCAAGCTTATTATATAGATGCTTCTAAAGATGACGAGATAGTAGCGTGTGAAACTAAAACCTGTCGGCTTCCAGGTGAAAGTTCGAATTCCACTGCCGAAGCCAAAGCTCTTTTGTTAGCTTTAGAAGGTATTGGGTCTACTATAGGATGAAAATATGTCATATCCTCAGATTCACTGTCACGCCTTCAAGCGATAATTGAGAGTGGAACTTCAACTCACCCCACAATGTTGAACATTCTACAATTATATGATAGTAGATTTCAACAACAGATTGATGTTTTGTTGGTTGCCTGACCACATTGGCATCAAATGAAATACTGAAGCTGATGAAATGGCTAATGCAGCCCTAGATAATGAGGTTGATCCTGTCGGAATCCCATCTAGCGATTTCAGACCGTCTATCTATGCTTATGTGAGAAAGCTGTGTAATCTTTATGAGATG
The DNA here is from genome assembly GCA_036873755.1 of Hanleya hanleyi. Taxonomy (NCBI): domain Eukaryota; kingdom Metazoa; phylum Mollusca; class Polyplacophora; order Lepidopleurida; family Hanleyidae; genus Hanleya; species Hanleya hanleyi. The sequence goes on from JAVTVY010036568.1 coordinate 13,013, forward strand.
CTGTAGATAACAACCAACTTCATGAATTTAAAAAAACTGTAGGATATATTCATTTGAGTAGCAAGAAACGTTTCGATCAAGACATGATCTGGCGATGTAGAGTCGGCCATACCCGATTAACTCACGGACATTTACTAAAACGGAATCCCGTCCCATGGTGGATTCCATGCCACGGAGATCTCACAGTGAAACATATTCTGATCGACTGTATAGATTTTAAGATTGTAAGAGATTCTTTTTATCAAGCAGAATATCTTTTTAGTCGAGTAAAAGAAGACGTTATTTGAAAGAAATCTGTTTGTTGCATAAGTTTTAATGCTTGTGCATGTCTTTTGGTGTGTTGTGTTGATTATTTCTGCATTGCTGGGTTGTTGGCTTGTTTTTTTTTTTTTAGAATACTTAGAATTTTGTTTTATCGTCGCAAAAAAAACTGAAATATTGCTGAACGCGACATTAAACCTGAATTCGCTCTCTTTCATGGACGATATCCCTTCTACGTAACAAAACTGATGGATGTGTTTTGGCATCTGACATTAATATATCGGCAATCAGTTTTGTGGTCCCGATTTTATCAATGTACTACGACGTTCAAGTAGGTCATGTTGAGGGACTGTAATATAGATAGTCGAGACGTTTGTCGTGAAACCAAGGGAGTTTCCATTTTAAATCTTATAAAGCTGTTTGCACTTAGCTAATATATGGTCACCTAGCTACGTCCAGTGTTGGCATGTTAGGTTTAAAAGCAGATGTCCAAATGAAGAATCAAAGTCATTAAAACAAATCGTAGAAACCGCTTCTTTAAAATGTGTTTTAACAAAATTCTTTTATGGACGACGGCTGAGTATTGAATGCTGGACTAGGCGTTTCTTTGTATTTACAGAACAAACGTGATTCGTGGAAAAAATTTTAAGATCAATACGCATACAGCGATATCGAATGTTTGAAATGTTTAAAGGTAAACGCTTCAAGTCCAGTGTTCATCATTTTAAGCATAGAGATCTGATGGTAAATGACAAGCCAGATATTGCTCGTAACCTAGGGGAGACGATCGCTAAATCTTCTTCGACAGATAATTATGTGCCCAAACGCCAAATGTGTCAAGAAATTGAAGAACAGATAAAAATATTTATTGTAATACCGGTTCCAATTCATGGATAAGCTATGTTTGTAAAGCAATGGAACGTAAGGTTATTGATCGCCTTGTTTGATACCTAGAAACCAAAAAGTAACTAGAATTACCATTGATCATTTAGTTAGATTAGACTTTCTCAACGCTCAATGAAAAAGCTAAATGAATACTAAATACTTGTTTGATACCTCGAAACCAAAAAGTAACTAGAATTACCATTGATCATTTAGTTAGATTAGACTTTCTCAACGCTCAATGAAAAAGCTAAATGAATACTAAATGCAAAAGCATTTAGCTATGAAAAATTTGAAAGTATCTCCAACAAAACGTCAGCTCCACAGCAATAAAAAAGAATAGCCTTGTGCGTCATCTCAAAAGGCTATCATGTCCAAATGCTCTGATATGACATGACCAATGTTAACCTCGCCAAATTATTGTCCAAACTACAGGTTCAGACGACGCGGGGTGGTGTAATATTTTTCATGGAAACCTATTTAGGTTATCACAGGTTTCGTATATTCAGAGACATTAACACAAACCCCTCAAATCCAGTTTGCGTAACCCAGTTCAGCAGTTCCAATCGGCCAAACACGATTAACTCACGAGCATTTACTAAAAAAGATGTATTCCATGCCACGAAGATCTCACTGTGAAACATATTCTTATTGACTGTATAGATTTTAAGATTGTAAGAGATTCTTTTTATCGAGCAACTACTTTAGAAGATCTTTTTAATCGGGTGAACGAAGACTGTATTGATCGTCGCTGTTTAGCTGAAATATTGCTGAACACGACGTTAAACCTTAATTCTCTCTCTCTCACTCCATAACATCGCATCCCTGTAACTCATAAATATAGAATGGCGCAATCAAGCCTTGTCATTGGTAAATCCTGCCATTGGTATAAAAATGTAAGGAGAGCTATAAACTGATCTCTTGAAGATGAAATTGTAATATTCGCCTAGGTGGTGCAGGTAAATACATTCTAGCCGGGAAGGTCGGTGTAGAATATAGCCACTGCGTTTTTCGGCAATTCCGTAATGTAAAACAAATACAGTATATGTGGTTGTACAGCAAGTACAAAAGTAGGTGAAATCATTCAAACGAGAAGAAGAGCACACACAGTGTATCCCATTGAAATTGGAATGCTCCGTTTTTCCAAGAACATAACACTGTACCTTATCTTAGTATTGTTACCGGTCCATCCCTTAAGGAAAGAAATTAACCCTCCCTTTCTTTCACACACAACACCTAAACATATCTACTGTGTCCAAGCAAATCTACTGTCTTCCACATTTCGACCGAAGCTTATTTTCGGCATATTTATTTGTGCATACTCATTTTGAATTTTCATGAAAAATCACCTAAATCCAAGAAATTCGCCCGAACAATTTTGCATGCATTTTGCAATTATGACGTCATAGAGGCCAGTTTCAATGTTACACTATGTAGGCCCAATGTCATTGTGGTTTGAAATAACGTGATGTATTGGGGATTTTCTTTCATTCTGAATAGATTTTCTTGAAATAGCAGAATAAAAATGTACAAATTACATAGCGATACTTTGTGGAATTCCATTGCTCTGAGAAAAGATGGCGATGATATATTGCAAAAAAAATCAGCTTCCCTCGAAATGTGAGAGTCAGACAGAGCGCAGCCATTAAAACACTTCATAAACGCAGAAATCAAAGCGAAGGTTTTCCGCCAGATGTTTCTGTGCGTCGCGAATGGTAGAAAACAACGCTTAGGCGCAAGGTCACAATGCCAGTTCTTCGTTTCGAAACATGTCGCCTTTGTGGCGTTGCCTGGGAAGGCAGTGTCACAAGTAAAAATGCTTTGTGATGGAGCGAGTACGTGTTGAAAGTCAAAAATATTTTCGCTATCGTATATTCCACCCATGTTCTGCCAAAATTTTCACACTATGTATTGTTAATATTTGCTCTCACGCGCGAATGAGGCCTTGAAGGAGCGTTGCTCTGGATACCTACATTATGCTACATCATCCTTCGCTGCATGTAGGGTTGGACCCCGGCCAACATTTTGTTGGCGCGACCTTGACCCCTTGCGCCGAATCACGTGACTTGCGAAGACAGTTGTCAACATTGCCACATGAGGTTCGTGTGTTGTTTAGTATTTCACTTTGTGGTTTCTGCTTGAACACGAAACTTCATGGATGGATACTACGGAGCCATATATTGTGCACCAGTTCATAGATGTTACTCGACAACTCGACTGGACACGTGACGACTTGACGCCTTGTTTTTGACGACTTGACGCGTTATTTTGACGACTTGCACCACTTCTTTTGTAACATAACGACTTGCTTAAGTCGTCTTGCCGAGTTTTTTCACATAAAGTCGACTTTCATTAAGACGACATATTACCCAAGTCGACTTCCTTTACATCGACTTGTGAATAAGTCGAATTCAACAAAGTCGACTTAAAAAAAGGCGAATACATTATGTGGGCTTGGCTACTTATAGCACGACAAGTCGTCCTGTGTATAACGACTTGCTGACTTTTAGCGATATATCGTAATATGTCGAGTTTTACTAAGTCGACTTATTTACATAAATGTTATAAGTCGACTTGGCAAAAGTCGACTTACTTCCGTACTGACAATAACAATTCGACTTTCACCAAGTCCACTTCTTGCCTTTTATCGCGACAAGTGGCTTATTTGCCTTTATCACGGAAAGTCGACATACATTATGACGACTTATGTTGTTTCGCGTGAGTAGTATATAAAGGACGGATCAAGTTAAGTTTTCGCGGCGCAAAAAAACGGCGCACGCATGCGCGGGTATCGCCGCCGGAAGTGCGCATTGTGGGTTTGCGCAGGTCACGGTGTTTGGTGCGCAGGTCAAGTGACCTTTGTATTCTTCCGCGGTGATGCGATCGGCGGTGATACGGTCGCGGGAAAAAGTCTCCGCGGACAGAATGTAGTCCCTAATACGCACGGAGCCGGGGGAAATTCTCCGGCAATCTTCGGCAATCTTCAGGAGCGCGATTGGGTCGAGTGAGGCGTCAAAGTGAAGCGCTCCTCCAAGGCGATCAAGCCATGGGTGGGTACATGTAAAATTAGGATTTGCCCCTAAAATATAAAAAG
>JAVTVY010036569.1:0-16578 GCA_036873755.1 Hanleya hanleyi
CCGTCGTCTAGAAAAAACAAAAGGGGTGGGGGTCTAATTTTTTATGTGGATGAAAATCTAAAATCATGTAAATTGAGGAATGATCTGTCATTCGTTGATGACGATGGTGAATACGAATCTCTTTTTCTAGAATTAACTTTGGATGATAGAAAATATTTAGTGGGCATATATTACCGACCTCCAAACAAAAATGTGAATATTTTCAACCAACATCTTTTGTCGATACTTAAAACGTCTGATATCGAAAAGAATAACTGTATTCTTATGGGCGACTTCAACATCGATCTCTTTAAAACAGAGAGCCATGCACCATCTAAAGATTTTTTTGAAATCATGAAATCACACTATTTTTTTCCGAAAATTACCAAACCAACTAGAGTCCGACCCCGTACCTCAACTCTCATAGACAATATTTTTGTTAACTTCCATGAAGACAATCTCTTATCCGGTATTTTCGTGACTGATATCACAGACCATTTTCCTATTTTTCATATCCTCAAAAGGGAGGGCACTGCAAATACCACTGTTCAAAACATAACGTATCACAAAATTACTATGGAAGCTAAAAGCCGTTTCATGCAGTGTATAAGAGATATGGAATGGAATGATATAGAGGATGATTGCAATGATCCAAATATGTCATTAAATACTTTTCTTTCCAAATTTAATCATATTTATAACGATTGTTTCCCCCTAACGACCTTTAAAACCTCGAAAAAGAAAATTATTAAACCTTGGATTACATATGGGATCCTAAACTCTATTCAGGAAAAGAACCGATTATATCGTCAGTATCTTATCACCCAGGACGAGGATATTCATCGACAATATAGAACATATAGAAACAAACTAAACCATACCATCCGACTGTCAAAAAAACATTATTTCGAAACAAAATTTAATGAGAACACCCACGACATCAGAGGAACATGGAAGGTCCTAAATCAACTTCTCAACAGAAGCAAATCAAGACAAACACCCGAGTCATTTAAAATAAACGAAGAAATAATATCCGATAATCAAACAATATCCAATAAATTTAATGAATATTTTAGTACAGTCGCTACAAATCTTGATTCCAAAATTCCAAATACAGGGGAAAATTTTCTTGATTATCTTGGTATCCCTGTCTCACAAAATTTTGAATTTGCTCATGTGAGCCCCGACGAAGTAAAACGAACTATAATGGAACTAAAATCAGCAGTTCCTGGTTTAGATGGCATACGAATGTCAATAGTGAAATTAGTATCTGAATACATTTCTGCACCCCTTTCTTCTATTATTAATTCACCCTTTGCTACCGGAATTGTCCCAGATTTACTGAAAATCGCAAAGGTAATTCCTATATTTAAATCTGATGATTCTTCGATTCTCTCAAACTACAGACCAATATCTGTTCTGCCTTGTTTCTCCAAAATACTAGAAAAACTCGCGGTCACCAAAATGATCGATTTTTTAGATACACATGGAATTATCTCTAAAGACCAATTTGGATTTAGAGCATATCATTCGACATCTTTGGCAGCCTGTTCTTTATACGACTCACTCATTTCGGCGAAAGAATCCAAATATTATAGCATAGTTTCTTTTTTAGACCTATCCAAAGCTTTCGATACCGTTAACCATACAATTTTACTCTCTAAATTAGACCATTATGGCTTTCGAGATTCATCAAATAATTGGTTCCGTAGTTATTTGTCCGAAAGATCACAAACAGTGATATACAACGGGAGCTCGTCCATGTCTATGCCTATTACCCATGGAGTTCCCCAGGGGTCAATCTTAGGGCCAATTCTTTTTCCTCTCTATATAAATGATATAGATACTGTGACAGATTTGCTGAAAATTATTTTGTTCGCAGATGACACTAGTGTTGTATTCTCTTCAAAAGATCTCAATAATGCTTTTAACGTTATGTCTGAGGAATTGCAGAAGTTATTTATTTGGTTTTGTTGCAATCGTTTATCATTGAACGTAAAAAAACTAAATTTATGTTAATAAAACCCAATAATCACAGGTCGTCAAACAATATACCACATTTATTTGTCTCTGGTACAGAAATAGAATTAGTTCATCATTTTAAATTCTTAGGGGTTTATTTTAATGATCAGTTAAATTGAAGAAATCACATCAATGATATATGTAACAGAGTATCAAGGAACATTGGGATTTTGAATCACATACGAAATTCGTTAAACAGGAAAACCCTATATATATTATATTATTCGATGATTTTTCCCTACCTGAGCTATTGTAATGTTCTCTGGGGTAACACATATGTTACACACCTAAGACCATTAAATTTGTTACAGAAGCGTGCATTGAGAGTAATAACTTTGTCGAAAAGATTAGACAATACTCTACCATTATTTAGAGACTTGAAAATTCTACAACTACCTACATTAAATATATATACCTGTCTTCTTATGGTTCACAAATTTTTTCATCATTCTGAATTGCTACCACAAATATTTCGGACCTATTTTAAGAAACAATCGGATGTACATAGTTATCGAACTAGGGGACAACTTTTGAATCTGTATAGACCTATTTACCGATCTAATCTCTCTTTTTATAGCCTTGGAATACTAGGACCTCGAGAGTGGAACAAACTACCTCCTTCAATCAAATGTATTGCTTCTACATCCTCGTTAAATCGCAACTTAAAACGCATCTTATTGAGTCTTGACCTGACCTGTTTCACATCCAGTGCAAGGATTGTTTATTGTTTAACGTAACCGTTTTTATTTTCCAATTTTCACCCAGTAGAAAGGTTTAGTATTACAGCTATTTTATTTTGGGATAGAACAAGCCCTTAGAGGTTTTATTCCCGCCAATTATATCATCTACCAATATATATATATATTTAACATTACTGTACTATTATTGTAAATGTGTCATTTATATTTATTTATTATTTATTTGGTGAATAAATTCAATTCAAAAATTCAAGCTTCCACCGGACAGGCAAAGAGGCGCAAAAGCACGAGGAAATGCCCTTAGGTGTGATGCAGTCTTACCTGGCTATTGCTTAGCATAAACTTCAAAATTGTCTGTTAAAATTATCTTGTTTTTTTCATTTCATTTTCGTACTTACTCACCTGTTGAGTAGGAGGGAGTGACAGAAAGAGGGGGAACTTATGGCGTTATTGACCTACTTACAACCGGTGACGTCAACAGGTCACTTTCGGCTGACCTTTGTGAAGTCACTCCCGGTTCCGGTCACGTGATCGGAAGTGACCATGAGCACAATAGCGGACATCATGCGCAGGGTTAAAGGTCACTTTATGTCACATGACCGGTCAGACGGAAGTCACTCCCGGTTCCGGCCACGTGATCGGAAGTGACCATGAGCACAATAGCGGACATCATGCGCAGGGTTAAAGGTCACTTTATGTCACATGACCGGTCAGACGGTCAGACAGAAATGATCTGTTGGCCCCACCTGTCGGAAGTAGGTCAATAACGACGTAACTCCCCTTTCTATACTACTCTCTGATACACATGTTCACGTGTAAACTGGATGGAAAATCGGAAGTAGTAATCGAGGCGGACACTGGGTTCCAGGTTAGGACTTTCGTCTCCTGGAAGCCAGTGTCCCAGGACATCCAAATCCAGACCTGAATGCCCGACGGACAATTAAATCCAGATCTTAGTGTCCCAAGATTGGGACACTTACGTCTAGACGCGAGTGTCCTCCGGACACTGGATGCATCGGGCCACCGTTTCCGTCACACCGGTATCACCGAATTAGCGTACCACATTCCTTTTTATGCTGTGGCCAAATTCAGGACACAATCTTCTGAAAATTGTAACGATATACTTGGTTAATATTAATTATTCATGGAACAAACCAAACGATCTTTATTAGTCAAGCATTTAGGCTCGACATATAGCCGACAAGTATTTAAGCAATGAAACAAATTGTTCCTTTCTTGGTCGGCGTCTGTGAATTGGGCTATTTGTTTTTGTTTTTCATTCCATTTAGCTTTTCCAGGAGCATATAGATATATGGATTATCAAACAAGTAATGCTCGCCATCGTTCAGAAAGACTGCACACGTTACAGCTTTCCCATTCTCCATGTTTTATAGACGTATAATCACGTACATGCATGCGCATACGGGATTTATCAATAAAAGTAAAATAGAATCAACTTGAAATCGGCTCATTTAAAGGAATAGTAAACTCTGCGTAAACTCGTACTCGACATGACAGAATTATGCCATCAGATTCCAAAAACACGGGTAGAAAAAATTAACAAAACTCTACAGCTCAGTAAACACCGATTTATCGTTCACACTTTAACACTTTATGATCTGCGACATGTTGGAATGACTGTGACGTTTGTGGGCCATACTATTTTTATGTAGATGGCGCTGCGACAAATATGCCTTTGTCATCAAGGTAAAGCATTAAACAACAACAACGGCAACATTAGCAGCGTTTCTTCTACTGCTATCGGGTGATGTGGCCTGATATTCTTGCCTCAGAAAGAGAGCTTGTGAAATCATATGCAAAATGCCACATGTCAACCTGTATATCAATTCGACATTCATATATCACGATCCTCATAATCGTCTTGGAGCGTAAAGAAAGGTCCACCGATCTGTCAAAAGCCATCGACACAATAATTTACAATTGGTCTCCATGTTATTAGCTACTCTGGCTTGGGCCCAACTACGTCACAGGAATAATGTCAGGTGATATTTAAAGGATTTTCATTGGCTAACGGCTCTCGGGCTTGTTAAAATGGCGACCTCCACGGATTATTGATCTGGGCAATAATTCTGATGTTCAAAATGATCTCATTCATTCGGAATTACTAGAAAAGCTGATTTGTTTTGTTTTTCGAATACTAATGATATAGTTCTTTCGATATACGTATGCATCATCTTAGGGTTTTCTATTCCTTTAAGCTCTAACTGAAGAAGTATGTTTCAGTTCTTTGTCTAGTGCTAATAACTTTCTTCCAAACAATAGAGAGCTACAAAATCGGGCCAGTTAATAGATTCGGGTTTGTTAATTACAGTACACATCGAGACGGGCCACCCGCCGTGAGACACGACAGGCGTTCTCACCTTCGTTAATGGCTCCCATTCGTGGAGAAATTTCAAAGAAATGCCGAAAACGAATCCTTTATTCAGGATTCGAGTTTCCTGCGACGAAATATTAAGGGAGCTATCCCCGGCATGATGTAATTGTTTATTTCCTTGTTTATGGTGGAAAGTGTAACCTTCTAAACATGGTCTAAATTAGGCGTATGTTTTCGACAGGAGAATCCACATTGACATTCATAAAGTTTATCACAGCGTCCACTGTTATGTTTGCTCTCTTTCCGCATTTCATTTTCAGTTATAGGTAGAAATATATAAGAAAACCCTTTAATGAAATGATTGTACAACTCACGCTTTCATCGGGGTAAAATACACCGAGAATTCTATCTCGGGTTTTGGAGAGGGGATCTTAATTACTATTATCCATGACAAGATCACTATTGGATTTCCAGTTACTTTAGAAACGGTTTTATTTGCTCTTTTCGTTCCGGGCTTTTATATAGGCTTATATATTCATGGTACGGTATACTGTCGCGCATATTCACTGACCGATGTGTAATTATATATTCCATGGCAAGTTCTCTTCGCGCGTAGGTCACGCGTCTATGGAGTTTGACACAGAAAAATTGTAACACCAGACATTTTGTCCGCTATGATCGTATTTTGCCCGACGTGCGTGATATTTATCACCTAACCGTTGAGAAAGCGGGGAGGCATTTGATAGATTAGACTTGACGACGAGCCAGTTCCTCCAATACTACTTTGTGACGTGGACGGAACTCGACACTCTTTTCATAGCATCTAGCACTTGTCACACCCGAGATATATGTATGTATAAACACAGCCAGAAAAAGGGTGATGGCCCATTACCTTTTTATGGTGATGATGCCTATTCATCACCCTTTACAGGTGACAAAAAAGGGTGATGGCCAATGTTGTCACCCTTTTAAGGCGATGGCCCAGGTCGTCACCCTTTTTGGGTGATAGCCATTACCCTTGTATGGCGATGACCTGAAGATTTGCACTCATTGCTGATCAACCTTTTAGGGTGATAGCCGTCACCCTTTTAAGGTGATAGCCATTACCCTTTTAAGGTGACAGCCATTATCCTTTTATGGTGATGGTGGAAAAGGGTGATGGCTCTGACTCAACGCCCTTTTTGGGTGATGCTGTCATCACCATTTTAGGGTGATAAGTATCACCATTTGTCTGACTGTGAAGCATAGCATAAAGATGTGAAACATATTTTTATCGACTGTATAGATTTTAAGATTGTAAGAGATTCTTTTTATCGAGCAGCTACTTTAGAAGAACTTTTTGGTTGAGTGAAAGAAGACTGTATCTAAGGTTATTTGAGAGAAGTCGGTTTGTTGCATAAGTTTTAAAGCGTGTATGTTTTAATGTGTTGGATTACTAAGTTATTAACTTGAATACTTAGAATTTTGTTTGATCGTCGCTATATAGCCGAAATATTGCTTAACGCTATTCTCTCTCTCTCTCTCTCTCTGCTAAATGCGTAGGAACACCATTAGACAATGATTACAGGAAAGGGACACACATGATACCAAAGATATCTGCACATTCAAAGCAACTCTGAACTTCTCACGTACAGAAAGATAGCTGTTTGCTTTCACCATAAAAACGGCGACATAACTAAGCCGCTACGAAGTCCCGTGGTTTTCGCATGAGCAATCACGATCAACGCTTGGCTGACATGCTCTGAAAATGAATTCCATTATAGGTGTTGGTGAACAGTGATGGAGTCGTTTAAAGATAAAACGACAGCCTACTCAATGTAAAAGCATTATCGCATGCCATTCAAATAAAGACTTAACATTAGAGCATCTAGCCGTTGATTATAGAATATTTAAGAATATTCTAGGGCCCTCAATGTTTTGTTCATATTTTGCCGCAAATTACGCGAATTTAATGCATAATTTAAAAATTAAGCATGTTCAAAACACAAATGCTGAAAATTATTGCAGATTGAAGGTTTTTTTCTTTCTATTGAAAAATCGATCTAAAATTCCTGCTGTACCTCATCCTCTTCCAGAGTGCTTTATGCTGCGTTCAGTTTAATCCTATAGGAATCTCGTCATTTTCTGCAGGATTCTTCTAGATTTGCATAAATGTAATGTGATTTTAGTGACGTAACATTTCAGTGGACACTGATGATTCAATGGTGAGATACGGGTATGGCCTGTCGAAAGTAAAACCATAAAAGAAAAAGGACTATACAAGGGACAGGCTTTCTGGTATGCCTGGTCATAACGACGCAGGTAGAGTAGAAAACACTGCCTTTTACGTGGTCGTTTATTAATGTCTTGTAATTATTAAAATTTCAACAATATATACGGCCTGTTATAAATACCCGTATATCGCACAGGTATAGTAGTAAAATGAACAAATGTACAATACGATTGACGACCACATATGATAGTCATCTGACAATCTACGGACAGTGACAATTTCATTCCTTGTCCGCATAATGCGTGTGATGTGATGACACGAAATTGACTTCAGCCTGATTCGAAGAAAGGCGTGAATTTAAACCTAGTTTGATTCATCACATTCATAGAACGCGAAATTCGCAAACGTAATATTGTAACTTTGCACAGCCAAAGCTACAGTCTAATACAAATAGTAGCCAAAGTATGACAGATACAGTATCGCTTTTCGTGAAAAAGAGCTCTTGACACCCGATGTTTTTCTTGAGTTGGCTCCTTATTATACAGTCTGTATAAGAGCTGCAATTGTCGCAAATTTGAGATAAACATCTCCGGTTTATTGAAGTAAGACAATTGCACCAAATTATTGCCATTCTGATTTTACCCATATAGCCCATACAGACACTTAACGTCTAAAGCCAAGCAGGCATCTGAAATAATTTATCGGGTGAATCTAGACATTATCCAATGAGTATACTCCGTTTAGAATAAATAACTCTTGGATGTTATTGTTTATATTTTCGCATATTTAAGGCTGGTAAACTTCCTCTTTCCAATGAGCTTAGCAAAGTCAAACGCTTCCTCGTGGGCTAGTTTATTATAACATTCTCTCTAAGACTTCCCTGCGTACCAACTCCGCTATTATCAACGGCGCTATTTTATCGAGATCGGCAGAACACAAGGGCGATATCACACATGATCTCAAGAAAGGCTTCTTGGTGACTTTTCCCTTTTGTTTTCTAAACGCTCCATCAAAGATACGACCAACTTGTGAGTACTTTATTTCTTTGTGAGTGGAAACTAATCGATAATACCTTGAAACGAGGGACCTATGCTTCATTTGCTCGGCAGCTGACATTTTGTACTTCGAATATCGCTTCTGTTTGTTTCTTCTCTTACAAGAAAAGAAACGGTTCCAGAGATAACTGTTTGGTAAATGGTGGAAGCATGTTCAGCGAAGCTCTTTGTCTGTCAAAACATTTATGCGTGACTATTCAAACACGATGAAAGTCAAGCGATTCATTGTAGTCACACTATCACAAGCATTCCATGATGAAAATCCGGCATTCAATTTTCTATCATGTCGAAACAAGCCTACAACGGATATATATATATTATAGGCCGAATTCTACATTCAAAGATCAATATTATTATAGACGACAGACAAATCGATGCTAGAGGTAATGAAATCGTTTTACTTTCACATTTATTTAGCTTTTGTTGCTGTGTTCGGCGGTGAAGGTTCAAAGATATGACTGTCAATCACCTGTCAACCAGAGTCTAACCCTTACCCTGAGGTATGTTACTTTCTTCTCATTTCGTGACAACTCAGGAATCATTGATCATTACATCAAGAGCAAACTGATAGACAAGTCTGGAATATCAAAGAATAGGTTCAATAGTAGGTCAAGGGCATCAGGCAAATTACTTTCCCGATCACCCACCATTATGTACATTTATCTATTCGTGAATAAACATTGACATAATAGGTCACGAACAAGGAAATAGAATCACAATCTTTTGAAGTATGCTTTTATCGGTTGATTGTCTTCAAGGTGATAGACTGGAATTCAATTGCACTGTTCCACATGGACACTAAACAACATATCTTTAGGGGTCACTTCATTTCTCCCCAAGGCAATGATAAATCCTCAGGGATAAATTATAATATAATTATATTCCTACATTGTGAAACACCCTGTCAAAATGTAGGAATATAATTATATTATAATTTATCCCTGAAGATGACTGAAATTATTAGTCGAAACATTGTATCTTCGAATATATATATCCAAAATTCACTTGTTATCGCGGCGATATGTCGTGTACTTGTGAAATGGATTGAATTAGCGAGCTGTTCCCAACTGGACTCGGTAGCTCAGTTGGTAGAGCAGTGGGACGGTATCCCCTAAGTCGTGAGTTCGATTCTCACCCGAGCCAGTATTTTCTGGCAAGGTGTTTCACAATGTAAGAGTATAATTATATTATAATTTCTCGATATACAAGGGATGTTTTTGATGCGTCCGATTTCAATACATGATAAATGGATTCTCAAACCCCTTCGCTGTCACATAGATTTCAATATGGTCAAGACAAATGTACCATCATGCGACATATGCATTCATATTATGTAATATAACAGTAACCTTTGGAATACATGCCGATTCGCCGTGAGATGCAATATGACGGAATACTATAGATTCGCCTCAAGTGTAAATTGAAAGTGAGAATAACTCTCATTACAACTATTATGAAGAATAGGATAGTCACATCGATTCTTGTTACTTTGATCGGAATATATCCGCGGACTTGTAAAGTTCTGTCCGTCGCTTTTATCGGAAAATATAAGGAATGAAGCATGTCTACATAATTGTTGCTCGACAAAATTGATTGAGAGTGTTGTTCTTTCGTGGAAATTGAATACCTTTGCGAACATTCCACACATTTAGTTGATTTACAGCTAGATTATACCCAGTATCTCTCTCACTGTGCTGTAAAAACGCTGTCACGATCGCCGGAAGTTAGACAATTTACAAGCCATTAACGTTGTTGACAAAGAGGGGGAACTACTTGAACTATTTCTAACAACAGTAGATGAGTTGCAAACACGTCCCTCTTATTTTCGACCAATGATTGTCGAGTTTCTTCTAAGCTCTTTAGTGGAGACTTCCCGTTTACTGCGAAAAGCTAAACACACTTCTGTTTTCAGTCAATTGCCGGACGATATCCCATGTGCATGTGTATGTGAAATTTCCGAGATGTCTAAATCTATTGATTAACATTCAGTCGGCAACCCAAACAAGGGTTTTGCGTCATTCCTTCGATCTCGATTGTATTAATGTATATAAATAAAGACAATCTCTGCTAGACCATGTGGGATCAACGAACTTAAATCAGTTGGTAAAACATCGCCATCTTTCTACCGCCAGCGACCCCAAACATATGATTACAGTCGAAATTCTGAGATATTAAGTAAACTTGCTGAAAATGAAAATCTTTGTTAACGATCGACGATTGTGTCGTTTTAAACGACAAAATATTCAAATTTGTTACCCTTCTGACCAAACCGAGGTATACCAACGTCGATATTCTCCTCAGTGTGATGTTATGAATCACGTCAAACCGATCGAGACCGTTTCACAACAACCGAAACTTCGATTATTTTTGTGCCACAAATGGCCCCGGTTTAATACTATCGGCTGTGGTCCCGGTTTGAACTCAAATCGCAAGCTTGTCGAATACCGGTCATCTCGATAAATCTCGTTCTCACATAACAGTGACGAAAAGCAATGTGATACCTTGTATCTCGACTTTTACATTTTGCTACCATTCAAAATTTATCCTGAGGGGGGGGGCCGGTGGAATTTGAGGGGGTGGGGAAGGGGTGTCATGTGTAACTAGACTGTGTGTAGAGGGGGGGTAATCAGTAACTTGATAAATGATGATGATAAATGGACAGCTGTTCAGCTAAGATTTCTTGAGCTTCTGTATGAATTTCATGTTTTTAATGTTGCAGAACCAGGGTGGACTTTAGATGCAGGAAACACATGTATCAGAACACGGCTTTGTTTATCCATGGAGCCTATTAAACAGTAGGCTCTATGGTTTATCATAAGCCTAAACAACATACAGTACCATAGATAGACCTATGTTCTGTTAGCATTAATCTCTGTACAAACCTCCTGTAGTGTAGTAGGACATGAGACTGGTAAATGGCTTTATAATCATATTTACTCTTCTCAAGATGTATTAAAAGCTAGGCCCCTATTCAGCTAGATTTGAGTTAGTACACAGTGCATCTATATAGCAAATCCTTTATCTAAACACATCCAGGTGCAGTGCAGCCTGGACCTTGTGGACATTGACTAGCTAAATGAATATAGCCTGAATTTTGAGACTGAAACAAATAATTTCAATAATTTATGCTGCCCCAAAGTTGAAGAAATAAATGTGGCGTACTACAAGACAAGTTGCACTGACGGTAGTTAAAAGTCATGATGAGGATAATATTATAAAATATAATAATTTTAATAGTTTTATAATAATAAAATGCCATCTATTTTTTGCAGGCTTTTTGTAGCGAAGCCGACATGATGAATGCATAAAATTAATCATGTCGGATTCGTCCGTATTTTTATAAAGTTTATCTCTGTGTCAGTATAACAAACATAACCTCATTGTTTCCCTGAGCGGTTGTATGTAGTATTATCTATCATAATTATGCAGTATGACATAATTTTACCTCAAACCGGTGAATGCGAATAAATACGTCATACAGAATGTAATCTCCGAGCTCCTCGCAGTTACGTCGTAGTGCAGGACTGTGTCACGTTCCGTGTCACTTTTTCATATGTATAATACCATACCGCGAATCAGTTTATCAACGAATAGCTCTTCATATTTCACACTGCATCATTTTAGTGCCCCTGGCTAGGTTGGAATAGTGTACGGACATTTCCCCCTTGGACATTTCCCCCAGTGGACATTTCCTCCACCCTATATTTTTAGGTTATTTTGAACATGGTTTTTAAATAATTTTGTAATAACGCAATTTTTTTTCTATATATAAAGATATAAGGATTTCCACATATGTTTTACGATAATTGAGTCACAAAGTGATAAGTTATCATACATATACACAGTATATATCAGTATTATACAGTCAGCACATTTTAAAACAATATAAACGATGTATACATGGTATATAGCGTAATATTAACTGTTCATAGGTCGGTGTCATGAAGCCATTTGATGAGCATAAAACTGAACTGAAGTGAAAACTGAGGTAAAAAATAGAACAAAATAATATTGCTTAAAAATACATCTTTTATTTTACCACAATGTGATATGTTTTCTTAAAATGTTAAAATATATAATATGTATATGATTTATATGTTATCACTATGTGATCCATAATATTGTTTAAAAATGTGCTATATAATATATGATGTGCCAAATTATTTAAAAACTATGTTCAAAATAACCTAAAAGTATAGGGTGGGGGAAATGTCCATTGAAGGAAATGTCCACCGGGGGAAATGTCCACTGGAAATGTCCATGGGGGAGCTCTGACACTTTGTGGGTGCGAGATGGCAGGGGGTCATTGATAAATATGGTATCAGGTGAGGGGGGGGTCACTGGTAACCTTCCAGCCAAAGGAGGGGGGGGGGTCACACACAACTTAGGGTCATCAGCTGAATTTCCACCGGCCCCCCCCTCAAGATAAATTTTGAACGGTCCCTTAAACACCAATAAAAACAAGCCTCATATTGTCACCGACGACGGCCGACTTCCATTACTTCATCACATTGGAATGTTATTCTCAATTTTCATTCGCAGAAGTACCGCTTGACACTCCATGCCCCGCACTTGTTTCAACATTGTCACTGTCTGTTTGAAGTCTGTTATACTATTTATGTTTAATGGTGGGCTTCAGAAATCAGAATACTTCAAGCCTTGACTATTTTTTTCACGCATGTCAGAGAAACGATAAAAACTTAACTGGAAATCGAACCAGAAAATTCAGGTGACGATCCAAAATAAATGGACTACTTAGAGTGAAGTTTACAGATACATGTGGATGATCTATTTCAACACGTAGTTCTTATCTAGATTCGATGCCCTTCGATGCAGCGCCTGATAATGAGGTCAGGCGGCCCAATTTTGAAACACTTGTAAAAATCGTAGTTTTAGACTTGTCTCGACATTTATGTGAGAAAGAAATTATCATACTCGTGGTCTGATTGTCATCACACTCGTTTGATAAAACCAATATGAAACTCGCTAAAGCTCGTTTCATATGGGTTTATCAAACTCGTGTGATAAATAAATTACCACTCGTATAGTCTATGGGCTTATGTAACATTTTCCAGATTTGTCATTTTTTCGGGTAAATTCTTGGCACTCATGTCTAAACACATCTAGAAAGTTCGCTGATTAAGAAAAGAATGGGTGCCAGTTTTTGCATTAACATTTGGGACCTCCATTTTGAATTTCAAAATGGCCATCATCGAAAATCATTTTTTAAACATAATTGCCAATTATTCATTCAAATGTCATCCAATATTTGTTTCATTTTATCTAAGCTCTTATAAAGGGGCCAACCATTCATTGGAAACAAAATAAGAACACTATAAATACTCTAAATTAGCAAAAATCCAAGATGGTCACCAGATTTCAGGATTTGTTTACGTAGCCCCATATAATCCCATACTAGGGGTATAGGACCAATGTTTGTCCCACTGGGAAACGTACTTCTAGACATTTGCGGTATGGTTGTTTTGATTTGTTTTGTCTCGTCAAGACAAACATGATAGGAAGTGTCCCGGCACGAAACGGTGAAATTTTTGAAAAAGTTTGAGGTCTGTCTATAGCCCCATATAGACCCATATACTGGGGTATAAGCCCAATGTATGTATAAATCCATACTGGGTGGACGTGATGGAGTCTAGGTGAGTCCCTGGTGGTCCAATGGTGTCGTATGAGGTCTTATTTTGAAACTCTCATGCAGGAGCACTTGACTAGACTAATAATTCGTACGTTGTCAATAATTGGCGCATGCGCAGCCCGGCCGTAGTATAGAAAGCAGGCATTTTTGGGGGTGTGTATGGGTGTGTTTGGGTTAGAGATGGGCTATTCACGGTTTGAATGGGTCGTGTGAGGTATCCATGTAACGCCTATGTAATGGAGCATCTGGTGGCGTGGATGTGGGGTAGAAATATGGTCATTCTGCGCATGCGCAGTCTGGCCGTAGTATAGAAAGCTGGCATTTTGGGGGGGGTATGTGGGTGTGTGTTTGGGGTAGAGATGACCGCTATGGGTCCGAATGGGTCGTGGAAGGTGTCAAAGTGAAGCTTGTGTGTGTTAGAGTCAGAATGGTGTGTTTTCAAATGCAAGTCGCGTCAATCTGCGCATGCGCAGTTGGTTGTAGTAAGTAAAGTGACCATTTTGGGGCAGTGAATGAAGGTATTTGGTGTAGAGAGGGACCATCCTTGGTCCGAATGCGGCGTGTGAGGTGTCATTTTGTAGTTCTTGGGGTGTAGACCCCAATTTGAGGGATGTTCACGTCATCTGTGACGTCATTGGTGACATCATCAGTACGAGTAGTAGCCAAAGTGGACATTTTGGGGCAGTGAAAGGAAGGTATTTGGTGTAGAGAGGGACCATCCTTGGTCCGAATGCGTTGTATGAGGTGTCATATTGTAGCAACGCCCGCCAACGCCAAGCTTAACGCTTCAACGCCCTGGTGAAATAGCTCAGAAATTCTGATTTTCTAGATATTCCATGTAATTGTCACTAATTCTTCGAAATGCACTGACGCCCGTCAACGCCTGTAGTTATGTCTTAACGCTCTAACATAACGCCTTGACGCCATGATATAGACCGGAGAGAGAACAACAACAAAAACAAGGATGACACATGAGAGAACAACAACAACAAGAAGTTTTTCATATAGTTTATTTTCCCCAATGTTACATCATACCCACGCTGGGAGAGCCGCGTTGGGTATGTTTACAACTCAAAAAGACTCTTGCCCAATCAGAGGCCACCATTTGCATCTATCATATTTGTTCCTGTCCGTTAGATGTAGTCTTGCCCAATCAGAAGTCGCCATTTCAGCAAGTTCCATCTTCAGCCATGTTCGCTCTGAACAGTTTATTCTAATCATCGTCGGACAGGCCTGGATATTCTTCGAGCAGCATGTCCTGAAACAGTTGTTTGCGCATTCTGATCGCATTTTCCATGGCCACGGTGGGTGGTAGCCCCATAGCCTCTTCCAAGTGACGCTTGGCCTTCATGATGGACCTGTGCGTGGGGTCGCCTTTCATTTCAAGCGGTAGTAAGGTATACTGTTCATAGATCGCCATGGCTGTTTTCCTGATGCGGGGGCGCATTTGGGTGTACGTCTGTTGTAAATTATCCTCTCCGACGTCCTCGATCGCTGCAGCGTAAGTATTGATAGCTGCTGTCACAATACGATCCCAGAAGGTAGGTTCTGCCTCACTTTCCATGGACGTATGCTGACTATCTGAGGTCAAGCTCTCCGTATCACTAGATAGACTCTCAGCAATCTCTGTTTCGGTATCAGTCGATACACTCTCAGCAGTCTCTGTATCAGCATCCCCCTCAACGGACTCCTCGGAGTCTTCAATCTCATGTATATTGTTCTGGTGTCGCATCATATCGTAATGTATGGTGAACGTGCGTTCGCACTCAGAGCAAGTATAAGTCATGTTGACGGTTGAACGTCGACTGTGCGTGTTTTTTGGAAATACGTTCGCTTTTATAGACAGTAACGCCCGTCAACGCTTAGCTTAACGCTTCAACGCCCTGGTGAATTAGCTCAGAAGCTCTGATTTCCATGGAATTGACACCAATTCATCGAAATGCAGCGACGCCCGTCAAAGCCCGTCGTTACGCCTTAACGCCCATCTCAACGCCCGTCAACGCCCAGCTTAACGCTTCAATGCCCTGGTGAACTAGCTCAGATGCTCTGATTTTCATGGAATTTATTTGGTTCACATTGGATATGCATTATTACATACTGTGATCAGAAAATATTTGTCATATACCAGTAGTCCGTGAGCTACTGGGGCTCACCTTGCACCCCTCCCCCCCCCCCGCCACTACAGACCGAAACTATGTTTTTTATGTGCTTTAGGAGTAGTAGCGAAAGCTGGCGTTTTGGGGTGCGTGAGGGTGTGCTTGAGCGATTGAGGAACCATTCTTGGTTCGAATGCGTCGGGTGAGATGTCAAAGTGAAGCCCTCGGTATGTAGACCACGGCTTGAGGGATCTCCACATGATCTGTGATGTCATTGGTGACATCAGTAGGAGTAGTAGACAAAGTAGGCATTTTGAGGATGCGGAGGAAGGGATAGAGATGGACCATCCGTGATATAAATGGACCGTGTGGGGTGTCATCTTGTAACTCTCTGCATGTAGATGCAGAGGGACACCCCACACGGTCCATTTAGACCACGGATGGTCCGTCTCTACCCCAAAAACCTTCCTCCGCATCCTCAAAATGCCTACTTTGTCTACTACTCCTATTGATGACGTCACCAATGACATC
>JAVTVY010036570.1:0-16520 GCA_036873755.1 Hanleya hanleyi
AATTCCCCGATTTGTAGCATGCAACTAATCGCATGAAATAGGACCTGCCCTATTTCATACGACTTGTAGCATGCGACTAAAATCGCACGAGTGTTCTCACGACGGAACTGAGTTGTATGCTACAAGTTGTTACTACAAATCTAGCTCTGGTATAGCCTTGTTCTATACTACTTGAGAACGTTCTCACGTAGTATGGAACAAGGCTATACCAGAGCTACTACAAATCGCACCGTGAGAATGGGCCTTAACAGTCTACCTGTTAAAGTTTCCCAAATTTTGTGATGCATATCTTCCACTGACGGCAAAACACGATCGTAGCCTGCAAGATGATGTTACATTTCACAACCTATCTCTGATTTCGCTTAATCCAAGGCTAGGAGCCGTTTGAATATCATGATCTTCACATCTTCATGATGTTCAACTGAACAGACACAAAAGCGTGACTGAGATACATACTCTGGAAACGATTTGGAATCCAATTGGATGATAATGGCCAGTGATTGGGAATTAATGAATAGAACATCATGTTTTGCCGATGTCATTGAAAACTGTTGACACCTCCGGTCTTGTAGGAAACCTTCTTGTGTATTTATTATTGTTATTTCATACACATTTGGAATTGAAACTGTCGTACGAAATAGGTCTTTCGAGTACTGACTCGGAAATTCTTTTATGGACGAGGACTGAATATTGAATGTCGGATCTGACGCTCTCTTCTTTGACAGACGGACATAATGGAATTGGCGCCTCAGAACACGTGCAAGAATCGATGTGAAGCGAGAGAAAATTTTTAATGTCTGAGAAATCTCCACATATCGTCCACATTATACTTTAGATTTGTAATGCTTCTCCCTTGGGAAATAATTGAATTTGTGAGATTTGCCTTAATGCGAAGTCGATTTTCAGACGATAATCACTTCATTCGTGGCATTTAGCGAAGCCATTGGCGTTTCAAAAACTTGCTAAATCTTGCATGAGTATGGAGTTCTAACACAGCAAGGAAGCAATCAGAGATTGCTCAATTGTATGCCCCCGGCCTCCCCCCCCCCTTCCGCTTCAATCTGACACTGCCCCGCCATTGTTCTGTTCTGTATTGTTCTGTGGAGGCCTAATTTGGATAATTATAAAAATTCTGTTTCAGTCACTTTTTTCGGCATGTCTCGCATAATACATATTCCACGTATCGACCAACAAGTAATAATACAATGTTTTGATGCAAGATGGTTGCCCGGGTGCTTTCGCCAAATCCAACATGAGATTGATCTAATCAAAACCCCTCGGCTTTCCCCAAGTGATAGAGACCCATGTGATGTGTGAATTGGGGAAGAGATAGTTCTATGTGGGATGATGAAGATATACCGGTAGTTAGTTACATTCACGCATATAGGACAGAAATAGAAAAATTATATATCTGTAAAGGGGCATAACTCTGTAAAATATGGATCGAGGGGAGCCACTTTCGATAGGCACGTGACTTAGCACTCTGTAAAATAAGAACCGAGACAAATAAGCCGTACCGAACACGGATCTACAGACTTAACTTGTACATTCAGCTACAGATAACAAAAATCTGAGATTATTACATCCGAAAGGGGCATAACTCCATAAGCCGAGGCGAGTAATCCTTTGTTGGTTGGTAGAATACAACAATATAAATAAGTTTCCAAAATATAGTAGCAATACCGAACACAGTTCTGCAGATATAGTTGGTTACATTCAGGCATATAGGACAGAAATGGAAATTAATATATCAGTAAAGGGGCATAACTCTGTAAAGTATGGGCCGAGGGGAACCACTTTCGATAGGTGTCTGACTTAGCACTACTGTAAAATAAGAACCGAGACGAATAAGCTGTACCAAACACGGATCTTCAGATATAACTTGTACATTCAATTATAGATAACAAAATCGGAGATTATTACATCCGAAAGGGGCATAACTCCATAAGCCGAGGCGAATAATCCTTTGTTGGCTTGTAGAATACAGCAATATAAATAAGTTTCCAAAATATAGTAGCTATACCAGACACAGTTCTGCAGATATAGTTGGTTACATTCAGGCATGTAGGACAGAAATAAAAATTAATTTATCTGTAAAGGGGCATAACTCTGTAAAATATGGGCCGACGGGAGCCAGTTTCGATAGGCGTCTGGCTTAGCACTTTGTGAAATAAGAACCGAGACGAATAAGCTGTACCGAACACGGATCAGCAGAAATAACAAAATCGGAGATTACTACATCCGAAAGGGGCATAACTCCATAAGCCGAGGCGAGTAATCCTTTGTTGGCTTGTAGAATACAACAATATAAATAAGTTTCCAAAATATAGTAGCTATATCGAACACAGTTCTGCAGATATAGCTGGTTACATTCAGGCATATAGGACAGAAATAAAAATTAATATATCTGTAAAGGGGCAGAACTCTGTAAAATATGGGCCGAGGGGTGCCACTTTCGATAGGCGTCTGGCTTAGCACTAGATAAGTAAGTGTTGAAAATTTGGTGGTTGTGTCTCAAGCGGTTTTGCCTAAAATGCGGTAACGGACGGACGGACGTACATGGCGACGACAATACCCCGAGGCCAAAATGGCCGAGGGGTAAAAATGTGACCTGGTTATGAGACCTACATTCCTTGAGAGTATATTGTGGTGAAATTATGAAGCGAACGTGAACTTTGAATTTTGCACCCAATTCACTTTTTTGGGGCAATTTCATACTTCAGGACCTATGTGGTCTGCTTTGGAGTGTAGAATAACAATTTCATAGCCATTTTCCCAGTCCTAATCGGTTATGGACTGAGATCCAGCCTGGATAAATAAATATATCCCATTCACTTAGGTTTGATGAACAAAGGGCCATAACTCTTGAAAATATAACCGAAAGCAGAGAAACTTCACGCTGCATAACTATGGGGCATTGACCACATATCATGCAAATTCCATACTTGTCCATACAATATTAACCGAGATCCAGACCGGACAAGTCCCAACTCACAAAGATTTCAAGAACAAAAGGGCCATAACTCTTGAAAATATATGCGAAACGGGGAGAAACTTCACGCTGCACAACTACAGGGCACTGACCACATATCCTGCAAATTCCATACTTGTCCATACAATATTAACCGAGATCCAGCCCGGACAAGTCCCAATTCACAAAGACTTGATGAACAAAGGACCATAACTCTTGAAAATATAAGCAAAACGTGGAGAAACTTCACCCTGCACAACTACAGGTCAATGACCACATACCCTGCAAATTTCATAATTGTCCATACAATACTAACCAAGTTCCAGCTCGGACAAGTCTCAATTCACCGAGATTTCAGGAACAAAGAGCCATAACTCTTGAAAATATAAGCGAAACGGGGAGAAACTTTACGCTGCACAACTGTGGGGCAATGACCACATATCATGCAAATTTCATACTTGTCCATACAATATTAACCAAGATCCAGCCCGGAGAAGTCCCATTCACAGAGATTTCAGAAAAAGGGCCATAACTCTTGAAAATTATACCGGAACTCGGAAAAAAACTCTACGCTGCACAACTACGAGGCACTGGCCACATTCCATGCAAGTTTCAATCCTGTCCATCAAATATTAACCGAGATATCGCGCGGACAAGAAATTCGGACGGACAGACGGATGGATGGACAGACGGATGGACAGACGGACAGACGGACGGACAAAGCGATCGCTATATTCCCCCCTCTAATTAGAGGGGGGGGCATAACTAGGTTCTAGAAAGTATTTAAGATGTGTGACTTAAGTGTGCTATAGTGCATTACCTATAGCTACAAGATTTATCTCAAAAGAACAAGCTACGGGTCAATGTAAGTATTTAATAAATTTGAGTATTCAAGTGTTAGTGGATAAAACGGGCATGACACTGATGGATTAACTTATGTGAAAATGTTTTTGAGGGTGGATATTTTGAACTTCAAGGTTCCTTGGGAAAGGCATAAAGAGTAGCATAATAAAATACTATAGGGGTTTAATATTGGTTAGACAGTGTAATAGATGTGTTCAGTATTGTAATAATGTGTTATGTGTTAAGGAAGACCAGTATTATGGTTTGTTATAAACTGAGGACAATTTCTTAGTGATTCCATCCAGTAAAGTTTCGCCAGGTTATTGCGTGTTTCAAAATTATTGAGAATTAATCATCTATATTGCAACCAGTATACCACCCCGAATGAATCAGTTATCTTAGAAGTAATTATTAATTGTGTGACTTTGGTAACAGTTCTAGCGCGGAAAGAAAACTAGTCTCTCAGCAAATTAAAGAAGCTATTGTATTACGATGTTGTAACCATTTCAGAGTGATTTAATAAATTTGTATTAGTGTACATTTATTGTATACCAAGTGTTGAGTTGTTTCCTAGTTTCCAACTAATCATTTCCAGAAAGGTTCTAGGCTCGATGACTTACCCTTTTGCTCTACCAAAATTATTAACTGCATTGCTGCAGTAACGAGCTATAGCTTTCCCCGCAATAAAGGGTATCAAACATAAATTGTGATTATCTATCACTAATTAAAGCTGGTGGCACCACACACACTCAAAGCTAACATGGTGGAGAACCCGGGCATATAGAATGGAAATGATTTTGCTGGGTAACCCCGAACAATAACGGTTCAATAATTGTCACATCATTGCTATCTGTACGCGTACCGTACGTTTTTATATTGCACCACAAATGACACTGGAAATAGTTGCGCTATCCTGGATAACTATTCTGAGAACGCTGGATGTTACCAGGAGAAATTTTAAACCAGGGATATATTGGGGTTGATGCGAACGACATTACATGTACCCGTTCCTGTATTTGGGGGTACCAGTTTAAAGTTTATTCAATAATTACCTACTCCACCACAAATCTGATATAATTAGAAAATAAAAACACACTATTAGGACCGGACAACAAAATCTATTTAAAGAATTTTAGACCTACATATACATATCGATCAAAATTCATCCCACCTATCACTATTCATGTACAAGAAAACAAAAAATACGTGATAATTATTCGCAAAATAATGGTTAAGAAACTACATGAACAGTGCAACAATGATTTTCCGACGCTAAACAAATCCCAGTAAAGTTAATTATGATGAACGACATCAGACTGTCATGTTAGCTGAGTATTTGTTAACGTCTCTAAAACCATAATGTATCGGGATCAGTGTACAAATTCTAAAATCATTCTGGAAATATAACGGTATATATTAGCTAGTGAAGTAGGAGAATAGATAATGCAGCGATATGTATTTTAAATCCAGAATTCTTATCTGCCTTAACAGCATAATTAGTATTTGACTATATATCGTTTATATAAATATATTGCCATATACATCTTTTGGAAAAATAATCCATTCACATAGGTGTCGGTATGTGCTCATTAGGATGTACTGATATTCGTGAATGGTTATGATTTACTAATATTTGACAACACGATTGGATAATTCAAAGCTTCAGCATGTTCACAGTGAAGTGGGAAACAAGTTTGCAAGCATTATGGGGTATGACATCATGTTACACAAATTATACAGGATATTTTGGAGAGAACTTAAGGAGATAGTGAAGAAACAGCTAATGATTGACTGTAGAGAATACCTGTATCTCTGTCACGTTTCATTCCGGTGTGTCTGAGCTACGTATACATGACTTTTAGCTTTTCTAGAGTATCGCATAATTGACTTAGTCAAACAGTCTGGTTCATCAATATGTTATTAAACTCCAACCGAAAAAGAATTGACATAGTATATTCAAAAGGAAGTAAAATGAAACTGAAGAGAAGAAATAGTAAAATAGGTCCATTGCAGTTGTGATCACCATGTTTGTTGTATGTATATAGTCTCAAGCTACTCCAAGTTAGTTAGATGTGAGAAAGATATATACAGATGACGTCACTGCGAATGGAAATGAATAAAAACTGACAGAGAAATCGTGTGTTAATAAAATTATTAACTTTGAATTTATTCATATTTCATGGAATAAGGTAGATTAGGGGATTTAAAGGGAGCTTGAGGCTATAGTTAGAACAGCTCTGAGCGTCCCTAAAATAATTGAAACTATATACGAAGAGTATTAAATAAGAAAGAATGATTATGAATATTGTGTGAAGTTATAAGCCATGGTATAGGGTAATCGCAGATCAAGATTCATGAACTTGCCGCGGTTACTGAGAAGGTCTGAAATACTTTGATGAAGCTGATGATGAAAATAAGAGTATCGGTATCGGAATAATTGATGATGATTATGTTGGTATGATAATAATTGATGATGATGATTATGTTGATGATGCTGATGATGAAATATAATTGGAGATAATGCGAAAATGAGATTTATTTTGATGACGAAGCTATTGAAATATGATTGAAGATAATGCGCAGACGAGCGTTATTATGATGACGAGGATACATACTGAAATGTGTACCTGTATATGAAATATGTTAATCATATTGAGATTTGCAGGTGATTTGGAAGATGACGTCATAAAGCATAAGTAAATAGGAGTACTGATTGAACTGGCTATCATTTTCTGTTGTAGTGCAGATCAGAAAGCACTAAATTGAGCTGTGCGCTGGAGCCAGATAAAGCTGTTTATGGGGTCCTTGATGAATAATCGATTCCACGCCGTCAGACTTAACGACACAACTATGTTAGGGATTATGAGGACTCGGGCGCAAAGCATTTGTTTTCTTGTATGTAAGATGAATCAAATTCTGATAATTTTACTAGCTTTGGTTATTGGATTGTTTCAATTTCCGTAGCTTAGAGACATTGTAGTGTGCAGTATCAAACATTACCTGCAGAGTTCTCTCCCATGCATGACTCCTCTTCAACTCCACATCAGATTGTCACCACAAGCGCCTATTAACCAGATGCAGATATAATTGCCTGAGATAAACTTACAGTCGTCGTTGGCCCGTGGATCATTGCAAGGTCATAGGTAAGTGTCTAAACTTACCACACTGGCGTCGCCGACAAAAGTTGGAGTGGATAACCCCAATTTGTGCCACATTGATAACATTTCTAACCTCGTGTGTTAGAGAGCACTCGGTGACCCTCACCGCGTGCTCTGTCACCCGCTTGCACAAGCGGGAAAAACATTTCCAGAAATATCTGCCGTACCGGGAGGGTTTTGGCTTCCTTGTGCGATATCAAATATCTTGATTAATTCTAACCTAAATATATATTAATGAATCAAATATTTGTTTGTGTAAAATAAAATTTTTAACAACAACAACGTAGTACCCACTATATATAGTCAAACCTACACGTTGCGGGAGGTAACTTGGTTTCCTCATATTTCGGATTCTAGTTGTAATTATAATTTTTTTTTTATAAAGTAGGACAATTAGAAATATATATAATTTTCTTTGTTGTCAGCGATTGTGTTGTCGGGAGGTTAATTAGCTTCCTATATAATCTGCTATTCCATTGTTTAAAGTAAATGTCACAGTGATTCGCACTCTGATAGTGGTTCCAATTAGCACAAAGACTCATTCTTGTGGAAGTTCAAATAAATTTTATGTTATTGTATGTCATTTCACACAATAAATTACTCCCACTTTCACGCAGAATTTTCGGTCATTTGGGTTTTGGTGTAATTGTGTACTTTATCAATATTGAAGACAAATATTGCTGATTCCCCCCCCCCCCGTTTCATTGTCATGCAAATAAATAAATAATACCTACTTCAGCTTCCGATCTTATCTACTCTTCGCCGAATTAGTGGTCTCTCATAGTTATTTTCCTTTCAAATTACGACATATTGCATACTTGACTTATACAGACTGTACGCCTAGTTGCGAGTTATTTGATTGTAGTGTTAGTTATTACTGCAAAGTGTGTGAGTACACAGTAGTTGCAGGACACATACCTGTCATATATTTGTGATTTTATTGGAACTGTACAATTCAGTTGTCATATTTTTACACTGTACGCCTAGTTGCGAGTTATTTGATTGTAGCGTTAGTTATTACTGCAAAGTATGTGAATACACAGTAGTTGTAGGCCACATTACCTGTCATATATTTGGGTTCATACTCCATGTAAGAATCATGAGACAATGCATACAATAGCCAAGTCAACAATATGTCTGGACATGAGCCTTTTCAGCTGCACAAAGACTCGGACAATAGCTCCCTACATGAAGTATCTACCTATATTTGGGATTTATTTGAACTGTACAATTTAGTTGTGATATTTTTGCACGGTACGGTTCGTTGCGATCATTCATATTGCCGTCTCCATTGTTCACATCCCCAACACGCTTCATTAAATGCCGTCATTTTCATCTGACGACGATACAGCTCACCAATCCCCAATGTACGAGTTGTCACAGCAAAACAGCTCACCAATTACCAATATACGAGTTGTCAGAGCATTTCCATCATAGCTCTCTAGATTTGTATCTAATACCGCTTATGCCGGTGCTAGGGGCCGTGTGGTCATATCATCCAAGTTGCCACATGAACAGGCACAATAAAAGCGTACCTGAGATACAACACATATCACGAATCGTTAGATTCTTGGTATGTGCTTTAGAATAGGTTAACCGAAAGACTATACTGTGAAGTCATGTGACTCTGTCAGTATGTCGGCACCTCTTCCCACTTCCCTTATATGTGTTGTAATTTTTTCCTGTATATGGCGAGATTCTGCTGGTGGACGTTTCGTCCTCGAGGCCCGCCCCCTGTACAGACCTTTTGGTCTTTGATATATGTTGGCATTTTGTGAGAAGTTGATGCTGGGTCGCCATCGGCCCTTACAGGCTAGTCTTTTGTGTTAAATGCCGTCATTTACATCTGACGACGATACAGCTCACCAATCTCCAATGTACGAGTTGTCACAGCGAAACAGCTCACCAATTACCAGTATACGAGTTGTCATAGCATTTCCATCATAGCTCTCTAGATTTGTATCTAATACCGCTTATGCCGGTGCTAGGGGCCGTGTGGTCATATCATCCAAGTTGCCACATGAACAGGTACAATAAAAGCGTACCCGAGATACAACACATATCACGAATCGTTAGATTCTTGCTATATGCTTTAGAATAGGTTAACCGGAAGACTATTCTGTGAAGTCATGTGACGCAGTCAGTATGTCGGCACCTCTTCCCACTTCACTTATATGTGTTGTAATTTTTTCCTGTATATGGCGAGATTCTGCTGGTAGACGTTTCGTCCCCGAGGCCCGCCCCCTGTACAGACCTTTTGGTCTTTGATATATGTTGGCACTTGTGGGAAGTTGATGCTGGGTCGACATCGGGCCTTACAGACTAGTCTTTTGTGTTAAATTCCGTCATTTTCATCTGACGACGATACAGCTCACCAATCCCCAGTGTACGAGTTGTCACAGCGAAACAGCTCACCAATTACCAATATACGAGTTGTCAGAGCATTTCCATCGTAGCTCTCTAGATTTGTATCTAATACCGCTTATGCCGGTGCTAGGGGCCGTGTGGTCATATCATCCAAGTTGCCATATGAACAGGTACAATAATAGCGTACCCGAGATACAACACATCACGAATCGTTAGATTCTTGCTATGTGCTTTAGAATAGGTTAACCGGAAGACTATACTGTGAAGTCATGTGGCTCTGTCAGTATGTGGGCACCTCTTCCCACTTCCCTTATATGTGTTGTAATTTTTACCTGTATATGGCGAGATTCTGCTGGTGGACGTTTCGTCCCCGAGGCTCGCCCCCTGTACAGATTTTTTGGTCTTTGATATATGTTGGCATTTGTGGGAAGTTGATGCTGGGTCGACATCGGGCCTTACAGACTAGTCTTTTGTGTTAAATGCCGTCATTTTCATCTGACGACGATACAGCTCACCAATCCACGGTGTACGAGTTGTCACAGCGAAACAGCTCACCAATTACCAATATACGAGTTGTCAGAGCATTTCCATCATAGCTCTCTAGATTTGTATCTAATACCGCTTATGCCGGTGCTAGGGGCCGTGTGGCCATATCATCCAAGTTGCCACATGAACAGGTACAATAAAAGCGTACCTGAGATACAACACATATCACGAATCGTTAGATTCTTGCTATGTGCTTTAGAATAGGTTAACCGGAAGACTATACTGTGAAGTCATGTGGCTCTGTCAGTATGTGGGCACCTCTTCCCACTTCCCTTATATGTGTTGTAATTTTTACCTGTATATGGCGAGATTCTGCTGGTGGACGTTTCGTCCCCGAGGCTCGCCCCCTGTACAGATCTTTTGGTCTTTGATATATGTTGGCATTTGTGGGAAGTTGATGCTGGGTCGACATCGGGCCTTACAGACTAGTCTTTTGTGTTAAATGCCGTCATTTTCATCTGACGACGATACAGCTCACCAATCCACAGTGTACGAGTTGTCACGGCGAAACAGCTCACCAATTACCAATATACGAGTTGTCATAGCATTTCCATCGTAGCTCTCTAGATTTGTATCTAATACCGCTTATGCCGGTGCTAGGGGCCGTGTGGTCATATCATCCAAGTTGCCACATGAACAGGTACAATAAAAGCGTACCTGAGATACAACACATATCACGAATCGTTAGATTCTTGCTATATGCTTTAGAATAGGTTAACCGGAAGACTATACTGTGAAGTCATGTGGCTCTGTCAGTATGTCGGCACCTCTTCCCACTTCCCTTATATGTGTTGTAATTTCACGATGGCCCTTAACTTACTGGATGCTACAAAGGAGCAACTCCAACAATTACAACATATTGGTGCCAAGAAGGCCGATCGTATAATTAAATTAAGGACAACGAAAGGGAGTAGAAAAACTCCGTGCTGAGCTAGCCTCAACCTAGTCTCAACTATTTACTTCAGAAAGGGAAAATGTATCAATGAAGGACAACCTTCGAATTTTAGAACACCGTTTGATCAAGCTCACGTCAAAGTTTCACCCCATTTCAGGCCATTTGCACTACGATACTGACCCAAATATGCCTGCCATCCACAGTGCAAATTCCCACATCTCTCTTTCTCCCCATGGTTTTCCGCTCAGTCTTGAGAAAGATGATGACGTTATGGGCCGGCTCCTTCGGGCCATTCCTGCTAATGGCAGATATGTGAAGCCTAGTCAAAGCAAACCTGCTGAGCAATCATGCAGTCACCAGTCTTCCAAATCCAAATCATGCCCCAATGCTTCGTTTACCCATGATGCAGAGGCATCTGCCCGCCATGTCCAACCTGCTGATTCCAGGCCAAAGCATAACTCAGGTAAGCATGTGCCACGACAAAGGAAGAAATCGAGACCGAGCTCAGAATATTCTCGCCCACAACCAGACTCCCCTAGTGACGACGGTCCTCCACCTAAGGATCAGAATCAGAGAAGACAGATCAAGAGGAACAGACGACATCTATCATCCTCGAGTTCTACATCCACCGGCCGCTCTTCTGATTCTGCTGTAGAGAGTCCACAGCCTCCCAAAATGTCTACCTTCTCCGGGGACGTCAAAAGCAATTGGGAATCCTTTATCTTCCAGTTCGAACGCATAGTTCAACGGCGAGGCTGGAGAGAAAACAAGGAGATTGACCGGTTATTCGATTGTTTAAACAAATACGGCTCTCGAATATGCAAATAGACTAGGTATCCATGATGACTTCAAGACATTGAAGAAAGAACTCAGTCGCCGTTTCAACCATAAGGATGCTCCAGCAGCAGCGCGTCGACAGCTGCAGAATTTGCGACAGAGGGGAGAAGAATATGTGGAAGAGTTCTCCCAAAGAGTACGCTTTTTGGCACTGGATGGCTATGAAATATCTGATCGGAAAACTATCGACCAGATTTCTACTAAGACCTTTTTTCGCGGTTGTAGAGACAAGGAGGCAGCAAAATCCGCCATGGAAATAGAGCGTGGCATCCATAGAGCACTTAAATATGTCAAAGCTGCAGTAGCTAACAACAAGGCTATCTTTGGCTACAAAAGTAGCTCTCCCAGCAGACCACAAAGTTACTTTCAGAGACAAACATCATTTACAGAGTCATAAGGACCGCATGTTCAATAAACCCCCTTACAATGGGCGATCAGTTAACTCTCAGTCGCATTCTGTCAGACTGCAGGAAGAGGTGACTGAGCTGAAACAGATGGTACCCGAAATGAGCAAAGGTGGATTAAATGCACCACAGTCACTTAATCGGTATAGACCATCCTTTTCACCTAGTTCCCCCGGTCTTTATCGACCAAGCACCCCTCCATACAACAACGTGGAAGCCAACTCGTTTCAGGTCTCCAACACCTCCAGCCCGGTCCGAACCGAGGACTGGCAGCCAATGGCAGAGATCTTCAACACCTCCAGCCCAAACCGAAGCGAGGAATGGTAGCCAATGGCAGAGGCATTCTTCTATGGGGGATTGGCAGGGTAGAACCACCATGTCGTCCAACACGGCTGGATAATCTACCCAGGCGTCCCAATCGTTAAACTAGTAAGGACTGAGCGTCATGTCCATCGCTCAGTCCGGTCTTTACTCGCTCAGTCCGGTCTTTACACACAGGCCGTACTGTTAGATCCGATTTTGGAAGCCAGGAAAGTTTAGCTCCACAGATAGAAGATCTTGGGGAGGTTGTGGTCAGACAGGCACATGGCTTAAGCCTCGAAATCAAAACATGTATTGCCGGCCACGAAACCACATCTGTGGCTGACACAGCAGCCATGATCACACTCGTAAATGAGAAGCTGTTTCACAACATTCTGCCAGACCATGTCCTGAGTAGACCTATCAAACTCAAAGGTCTCGGCGATCAGCCTGTTCTAGGCCACATTGCAACTAATGTTGACATAACGCTTGGATCACAGACATTTAGCTGGGATGTCTGTGTTGCTCCAATGGTAGATCAGGTTACACTAGGCCTTGATTTCCTTGTTGCACAGAGGTGCCTTGTTGACTTACGGAACGGCTTCCCTGAAAAGGAATATAGGTTCAGGCAATTTGCAAGTAAGCAGAGTCTTTGTCAGCAAAAGAACCGTGATTCCGCCAAACTCCATGGCGATAGCAAAGGTTTCCCTTGAACGTTCCTTAGACAATGATTTTGTGGTAGAAGCTACTCCACGTAACAAAGGATTATTGGTGTCTGCTGCCATCGCCACAGGCAGACAAGCCCATGTCCGGGTTCTTAATGACACACAAGTATATTTGCCTAAAGCGGCACCATCACATTGGAAATGCAGAAGAGATTGATGAAACTGACTTCACCAAATCTGCACAGGACATCCCAACCACCCTATGCAAAGAGGTACATGTCGAGAAGGACCCACTCAGTCAAAATGTACAGGACGAACTCCAAGAGATCCGTGCACGTTTACCACCCCATATGTTTGACAGATCCTGTCGTGGCCTTCATCCAGCAGATTGTGCACAACTTGGTCACGTTCTGTTACATTCCCTGATGTTTTTGCAACACATGACCTTGATCTAGGTTGTATGTCCTCTGTGAAACACACCACTGATACTGGCAATGCTCCCCCTGTCAAACACAAGATTAGAAGAACCCCTCTTGGATTTCAAGGTCAAGAGGAACAACACCTTGCCAAGATGCTTGATGCCGGAGTGATCCAAACATCTACATCACATTGGTCCTCTGCGCCGGTACTGGTCCGGAAACGAGATGGCTCAGTGAGATGGTGCATTGACTACAGGGCTGTAAATGAACGAACTGTGAAGGACGTGTTCTCATTGCCAAATATCGAAGGCTGTCTCGACACGCTGCTTGGGACAATTTATTTTTCCACATGATCAAATCGAGCTCGAAGAAGCAGATAGGAAAAAGACGGCCTTCGTAACACGCTATGGCCTCTTTGAGCACACGCGTATGGGATTTGGGCTATGTAATGCCCTTGCAACCTTCCAAAGGGCCATGCAGCTTGTCCTCCGAGGGCTCACTTGGACTGAGGTCTTAGTTTACCTTGATGATATCATTGTTCTTGGCAAGAGTTTTCAGCAAGGTCTACAAAGCTTAGAAGATGTGTTTAAGCGATTCCTCTTGTACAAACTTAAGCTCAAGCCATCTAAATGTTTGCTCTTTCAAACAGAGGTTGAATTTCTGGGTAAGCTAGTCAATGGTTCCGGAGTCTCTGGGGCACCAGGCAAAGTTCAAGTAGTCAGGATTGGCCGGTTTCCACTGATAAGGAAAAGCTTTTGTCCTTTTGGGTTATGTGAATTATCACAGGAACCACATTCAAGGGTTTTCAAGCATGGCCACTTGCCTGTATGAGCTAGTTCACCAGAAGGGTCCATTTATCTGGTTGCCTTTGATAGGGTAAAGGAGGTACTTACCAATGCCCCGTTTGGCTTACCCTTCATCAGATGGAACGTTGATATTGGACACTGATGCTTCTGATGCAGCAATTGGTGCGGAGTTTTCCCAAATCCAGGACGAGACTGAGAAGGTTATTTGCTGTGCCAGTCATGTTCTCTAGAAACCTCAGCTCCGATACTGCACAACCAAAAATGAGCTGTTGGCTGTGTCAAGTTTTGTCGACACTTCAGACATTATTTACTTGGACGTCGCTTCATCCTCCGTACTGACCACAACAGTTTAGTTTAGATGCGCTTCAAGCACATTGAAGGTCAGCTAGCTCGTTGGATGGAGGAGCTGGCTCAATATGACATGGAGATTATTCACCGGGAAGGTCGTAAGCACCTTAACGCGGATGGACTGTCGCGTATCCCAGATAATATCCCACCTTGTGGCTGTTACAATGCAGGTTCCACTCCAGAGTCAGTACCTTGTGGAGGTTGCAACTACTGCACAAGAGCTCACAGCCAATGGTCTCGGTTTGCTGAAGATGTTGATGATGTCATTTCCCTTGCAATAAGGTGCATTGGTTTTGAAGACCTGAATTACAGACTGTATCTTCAACACTGGAAACAGACGATCCGCCAGTCACCTGTAACTGGATGAAGTGATATTCTGCTGATGACCTGAGAAGATTGCAGCTCCAGGACCCTGATATTAAGACTATCATGGAGTGGCTTGAAAATCATGAGGCTCCACCCACCTCTACTCTTTACCTTTGTAGTTCTGCTACCAAAGCACTGTGGCGTTGTCGTCTTCAACTTCGTTTTCACTCAGGAGTACTGAATTACTTGTGGGATATTCACCCAGCACCAAGGTTATGCCTGGTAGTTCCCAAAGGCTGACGAACAGAAGTACTACACCTTTGCCATGATGTGAAGACAGCTGGTCACCTGGTACAACAGAAGACTCTTGAGCGATTAAAGCAGTCTTTCCTTTGGCATAACATGTCTGCGGATTGTAAGAACTATGTACAAACATGTACAGTATGCAGTCGAAGCAAGAAGACTGATGTAAGACCAAAGGAAGCCCTGAATTCTTACCATTCTGGATACCCCATGGAGCGAGTTCACCTCGACATCTTAGGACCATTTAATACAAGCCAGCCTGGCAACAGATATGTCTTGATGATGATTGACCAGTTTAGTAAGTGGGTCAAGATGGCAGCCGTACCAGAGCAATCTGCAATTCAGGTCGCCCGTAAGTTTTTGGTGCACTTTGTTGTCACATTTGACTGTCCATTGGAAGTTCATACTGACCAAGGGAGGAATTTTGTCAGCAACCTGTTTCAGGCCTTTTGCGATGTGTTACAAATCACCAAAACAAGATCAACCCCTTACCATCCTTCATCAAATGGGCAGGTAGAACGATAAAACAGAATTGTTCTTCAGATGATCAGGTGCTACAATGAACGGAAGAATGGAAACTGGGACTATGATCTGCTTCTCCTGACCATGGCATTACACTATGGTAAACCGCCAAACAGGATACACCCCAAATCAGTTGATGATTGGCAGGGATGTGTTACAACCAATTGATCTGATGCTTGGCACAGCCGAGGCCAACCTTCCTAAATACGCTGTTGATGACTGGGTGAAACATCTCAATACCATCCTTCCAGAAATTCACGGTTTTGCACGTGATCATCTGCGCCAATGTCAACACCGACAAAAGTGTGATTATGATCTGCATGTTGTGGAAAAAAGCTATCAGGTAGGAGACATAGTTTTAAAGAGGGACTCAACTACTAAGGTTGGCCAAAGGGCGAAGCTGCGCCTCATATGGATCGGCCCGTATTGGTAGTCCAATCTAGGCCTCCATTGTACACAATGAAGAACCAGAAGGGAACATTTGTCACACACCATGACAAGTTAAAGATTTGCAAGGACCGAGTCTTCCCACTGTGGTTGAGAAAAATGCGTCACCAGTTACTCACCAGCAAGGCTACTGCTACCACTGACAGAATGGCAGCGAATGATGTTGCGTGTGCTGAACCGGGTGAAGAACAAGTCCGGGGTGATCCTGAAGTAGATTATGATGCAAATTGCAAGAAACCGGGGACGGTCACTAAAGCTGTCCATCGGGAGCCCAAGTCAGTGACAGAAGCTGTTCATCGAGAGCCCGAGATGGTGACTGAAACTGATCAAGAGCCTGCGGCGGTCATTGGAGCTGACAATGGCTCGGAGAGCGATGATGAAGA